>CAJNIZ010002086.1:5733-24183 GCA_905231905.1 Symbiodinium pilosum | reverse complement strand
TAGAGGGGTTAGTGGGGCAGATTCGCTTATTGGGGTCTCCATGTGTGCTTATAGGGGTTCTTGTGGACCTTTAGAAATGATGTTTGTCACTACCAAAGGATGCTTTCATGCTTCAGGGGGCCTCTAAAGCCTGAATGTGTCAAAACTTGGGTTTCATAAAGTGGGTTTCTGAAGAACTTAGATATTAAGATAAAGCCTAGAAAACAACCATTGGAGGAGGCCCAGGGTAGGGTTTATATTCCCCCGTAAGTAGATAGAATCCCCGTAAGTAGATAGAATATGGCGTATATGGGGATCTTAGTATAGTATACCCAGAGCCATATTCCATCTACTTAAGGGGGACTATAGGTTTCTTGGAGCAGCAGGAGGCTTGGGCTGTGGGAGTGCGGAGAGTTCGGCTTTTGCACACTTCAGGTGCAGATTCCTGATGTCTAGGGTGTCCATCTTTTGGACTGCTTGCTTGGAATTTCCTAAAATCCTGACCGCCACTGAAAGCTGCACACTACTCAACTTTCCTTACTGGGAGCTCCCTCTTTTTTCGTTGGGTGTCAGAGGAATTTCAGAAACTAGGCCATTTCTGAAAATCAAAATCGTGAATGGCGCCAGGCTTGCTGCTTTGTTGCGGCTACCAGCTCAAGGAACCAGCATGCAGACCAGTAACACTGCCACCGCCGGTGCACTGGCGTAGCCGTAGCCAGAACCGGTTTTGATGAGAAGGATGTTATCTCAGATCTCTTCTGAGCACCTATGCTGAAGTATGATCCCTTCAGGGCTCCTATAATATATGTATATAACATACATATATATATATATTTACATACCCAGCATAATCCCTGTTCACCCCTACATTCCCGTAGGGCCCCTGCAGCGGCCAATGCAAAGCCCTTGAAGCACCGACCTTCAGCCAGGCATTTTTCCAGCAGACCTGTGGCAGCGGCAGATGGCTACGGACAGAGGAGATTTCAGGGTTTCTGCTTTAAAGGGGTTTTAGGGATATATAGGGTTTGTTTCGGGTATATGGGGGTATATGGGGGTATATAGGGGTATATAGGGGTACGTAGGGTTAAGGGCTTAGGGTTTCCAAGAATTCTGCTTCCATTTCGGCGGTCCCTATAGAATCATTAAGGATTATAGTATTTTGGGATTATGTATTGGGGTCCCCTTATTTTTGGGAAGCTACCACTTTAAACCCTAAGCCTAAAACCCTCAAGTGGCCCCAAACCCTTTTGCAATGGTGTGCAGTGTTTGGGCGATAGAATTAACAATACGTTTCGGGTAATTGGCCTTAAGGTTTGGAGGAGCAAGCAGGTGCCCTACGTATCGACAATCCCCAGGGATCCAAATATACAAATAACGCCTAAATTGGGCCCTGACGTGTGTAAATCGTACCTATATTGGGCTACTTGGATCCCTACGGAATGTAGGGTTTCTATACTGGGAACCAGTAGCATGGATTGGGGTAGTATCCCCTATATGAGCTG
Source organism: Symbiodinium pilosum (assembly GCA_905231905.1). Lineage (NCBI taxonomy): Eukaryota > Dinophyceae > Suessiales > Symbiodiniaceae > Symbiodinium > Symbiodinium pilosum. The sequence goes on along the minus strand of CAJNIZ010002086.1, from coordinate 22,702 downwards.
TAGTCTAGTCTCCTTAAAGGGGGTTGTATAGGGGATTATGTAGGGTTACGATATTAGTGTTTACTAAGGGGATACTAGGAGTTTAGGCTATAGCTCATATAGGTACTGAGGATCAGTTTGGTTTGTAGAGGTCACAACCTAGTCCTGACAAAGGTGCAGGCAGGGCCATGCTTTTGGCGCAGCAAGTTCTATGCGTAGTGCCGAGCTACTAGATGAATGATGGTCACTTGGTACAGGTTCTAAACAGCTTATGTTTGCAGAGTATGCGCTTCCTTGTCGTGCTGTGATGGAGCCTCTGGATCCTACAACCGTCTACTGTACTTTTGCATCACGCTTGTTGAGCATCTGGGACCCAAAAGTTTGAGGTTGCATGGATCTGTGCAAAAAAAAAGAATCTACAGGTATTATTCATGGAGAATGTCCTTCACCATCCCAAGGTTCCCTAGCGTAATTCCTGGGATGAGAAGAACACGAAAGTGGTGCAAGACTTTCCGCCGTCAACAGTAATTCCCAGAGGGTCCATGTACCCAATAATCTGGTACTTGGGTTTCAGGCGATAGTAATTCTAGTGCAGATTTTGGGTAAGTATATGATTATTAGGTACTTGGACCCTTAGGAATTAGCGTTTCGCGTAGGGCTGGCTGGAACTGGGACTCGAGGGGCTTGAGTCCCACGGAAGACGTTCTTATCCTTACTTTGGGTTAGCTAGGAATGAAGGAATGGATGCTTTCAGTAGTCCCTATATAACCCATTATAGAACTGTCCATTTTCTACTCCTGCCTTCCCAGCTAACCGAAGGTAAGTATGAACTCATATGCATCGCTGGCCAGGAACCCTGAACACTTTTGGCTGCAAGTTTGTTCAGCAAAGACGCCGAATCCACAGCCGGAGCCTTAAACCCTAAACCCTCAACCCTACCCTAAACCCTCAAACCTCAACTCTAAACCCTAAATCCAGCAAGCTCAGGGGTGCAGGCTTTGAATCGAACATGTATGCGCCCAGGCCCGGCACTATACCGCAGCGCCTTAGGCATATTTGCTTCTGTTGTTTTACATAGGATAACCCGAAGGAAGTATTAAATGCTGATAAACGTTGTATACCCAAAACATACTACCTATTCAGGGTATACAAGGCCATTGTGTACTGTGTTAATAACCCTAAACCATCCTAAACCCTAAGCCCTGAAACCCCAAGCCCGAACCCGAAACCTTGAACGTATACCCTAAACCCTCTGAAGACTAAATCCTAAACCCTAAACCCCGAAAAGAAGCCCTTGGACCTGCAAAGCTGAGCTTCTTGAGGATGGCTTATGGCACCTTTCCCGCCCCTGGACGCGCCGGCATTTTGTTCTTGATGGTACCTTAGCAAGTTTGGGGCTTAGGGTTTTCAACTTCTAGAGATAATGGCACAAAGCATGGAAACTACGATGTTATGATAGGGTATTTGCTGGCGGTATATAGGGATAATGGAAAAGGAATGGAAACTCCTGTTTAGGGTTTAGGGTTTGGAAATTATTTAGGGTTTAGGACTTAGGGTGTCGGGTTTAGGGCCTCTTTTGGATGTTGCGTGCAGCTCTTAGGGCACAGGGCATGCAACGCCCGGGCAGTTTCCCAAGTTACAAATTTCTTTGCCTACTCGGAAGTACACACGTTTGCCTCAAAAAGTATCGACTTTGAAGCCCGCATATCTCGTCAGATGCTTGATGTTGACCCACACACTTTTTTGTTGAAGGTACTGCACTGTGTTGCTGTGTGAACTTACACTTCCGGCATGGGTGCGCATCCTGAGTTCTATTCTCTACACACCGCCTCTCCCCAGCCGTGACCCCGAAACGAGATCTTGACAGTGGCAAACGCCCATCTCGTGCCGTTCCATTAAATCATTACTCCGTGGGTTATAACTTTTGGACTTCAGAACTCAAACAGCCCTGGCAAAGCAGAGGCAACACAACGGTGGTGGATGCCTTCCTGCTCTCGCAGGACTGCGCGGTTGTATGCGCTAAGAAGATGCTGAGTTTAGGGTGCATTTTGTTCATTCGACATTTCAGTTCCCCTAAGGGTCCACGTACCCTATAATTAGGTACTTGGGTACATTGGGTGATATTGATTATAGTACAAGTTTTGGGGAAGTATATGATTATTGGGTACTTGGACCCTTATGGTTCTTTAATTCACATCAACATGCGGTGACTCGAACATTTTGCGATCGTCCTAGCGCTCTCTACACGTCAAACTCAAAAAGCACTGGACAATTTCAAACGCTATTGCCGAACAATCCTGAGTTACAGCAAAATGTACGCTACATCCTTATCCCTAGACCCTCCTCCTACCCTCTATTAGGGCCTAAGTACCCACTATTAGGGACCATATATCCCCAATTAAGGGTACAAGGAGGGTCCTGGTCCTTTAGCCCCCTTCACTCGACTTTGAGCTGGCACCGTATGTCACCAGCTCTGGCGCCAAAAGCATGCGTTTGCAAAATCTCGGCGAAGGAATTGGCCATTAGCGGCGGGCAAACGTCCAGCCTAAGGATATTAACGTTCCTGTCGCAACGGCAAAAAGCTTGAAAGTCACGAGGCCATGTCCTCACAGTCATGTTACGGAGCGAGAGGAGATTTTTCCGGAATGGAGTGTGACTGTTTGAGCTTCCTCCACTCACAGCTAGTATAGTTTGCTCCGTACTTTCGATTCAAGAAATACGGCTGACTCGCAGAGAAATACCTCAAGATTTCCTTCCGCCAGCTATACACCGACAACTTCAGGAGCGCTGACATCCGAAAAGCTACCCTGACTTTTGCTTTGCAATGCAAACGGTGCACATACCAGTTTCTCAACCCTTCCCACTTTGGGTAGCATTCTACCGGGGGGTACTATGGTACCCAATATAGAGTAGGATTATCTCCTCTTTTTGGGGTACAGTATTTTATAGAAGGAATCTAATCTTACTAGGTTCAACCACCAGAAAAAAAGGTTAACTCATTTGGGGCGTTCTTTCCAGAAGGACTGTGGAAGCGACTTCATAAACACCAAACTAGCGGGTGGGTCTTGCTGGCTCACACACCCAAAAACCCCCTTGAGCATGTACCAAGTCAAGCTTTGAAGCCGCAAATCCTCAACTGAGTGGTTTAGTTTTGGCCTTAGGGTTTCGGGTTATCATAGGGTACCCCCAAGATCAAGGGTCCTACTTATTGCCCTTTGTAGCCTCAATATGGGAGTTTCTCACCAACCCTTATATACCCCTATGCCCTCTGTTTTGAGAAAGCCCCTGTATCATCTCCAACTTTAATCGTTTCCTCCCTAAGCCCCAAAAGCCTCAAACCCTAAACCCTCAAAACTCTCAACCCTAAACCTGAAAAAACCTAAACCCTCAAAACCCTAAAAGCACTGAAAACCTTCAAAACCCTCAAAAACATTAAGCCCGGGAGCCCCAGGAGTACTTTGAGGAGCTCTGCGAGGCACTGCAGACACATCTGGGAGCGTCTGAAAAAGGGGGGTTCCCTGAACCCATCTAGGGTTTTAGGGTTTTACAGTTTTGGGTTTTAGGGGTTTAGGGGTTATATAGGGTTTAATAAGGATAACGGCAAAGAAAATGGAAGCTACTATTTAGTGATTAGGGATGTTCCCTGTAAGAGCCAGTACATATGGTAGGCATAAGCAATGTCAGGAGCTGGAAATGTTCAATGTCAGGGGGAGGCACCTACAGGTTTTTGCAGGCCTCTAAAAGTATCTGCATCATGAGGATGCTGAAGCAGGGTCCCATATTTTTGAAGAATCCAACCGGGCACCCTATGCGGCCCACCCCAGAAACCTGAATGAAACCTTTCACCCTAAAGCTGGAATCCTCCCTAAATCCCTAAACTGACAGCTGCCGGCTAAAAAACATGAGAACGCTCACCAATGCTCAGGGCGGATCTCTACAGGCGGCCCATCAGCATCTTGACTGATCCTTAGTGTGAAGGAATGGAACGGGGAAGTTCAGTTTGGGGTTTGAGTTTGAGGTGATTGTGGGTTTGTTAGGGGTTTGTGGAGGCGGCGGCGTGACAATTCAAATGTTGTATGTCACAGAAGGCCACATAAGTATATACGCACGCATGTGCATGTATGGTTTCATAGAAGCTGAAGTACTCTCTATGGAGCCGCACTACCCCAAGTAGGACCAACATGGACCTTATTGATAGGTAGTTAGCTGCCCTGGTATTTATCCCTTGATCATTGTCCATTTTAGCTTCACTTGCTTTCCATGTTATTCTCCATTTGTTGTTACAATCACTACCCATCCGCCGATGTTCCTTCAGGCGTGATCTCAACTTCTGGTGGGTTGAAGGCACATGGCGCTGGCGGCTTATCCCCGAGGCAAAGTGCGGAGTCTGCAGTTCTGGATTTAGGGTTTACCTGTAACCCCAATTACCTAGAGCCTCGTGACTTTATGAGTTAGACCTGTTCTGAATGGGCAATTCTCATGAAGCTGCAGGCGCCAGGGCTTTCCTCCAGAAAAATAAGAAGTTCAAGCACATCACATGACTTCGCTCTCAAGTTACACGGCTTTAGTTTGCTTGTCACACTGCGGTCCTAAGCCCCTTGAAGGCCGAACCGCCCGACTTCGTGGACATTTACCAGAAGGCCTGCTGCTTCGGAAGCCCAATGAACGCTTCAATCGGTTACTCCTCTCTCACCCATGTAGTAGTTTCCCAGAATAGGGGGACCCCCATATAGACCCCCAAAATATTATAGTCCTTTTGATGGGGACCCCCAAAATAGTATGGGAAATCCTTATACGTAGGTAGATGGTCTCAATCCCTATAACAGGAACCCATCAGCTAGGTATTTGCAAAGCATCGAGGCCGGCAGGGGCGCGGGCTTCGTGTGAGCAGCTTGCTACCGTAAACCCTGAACCCCAGGGGTACTAATATGGGTCCAGAGCGGTCTGGGACTTTTTTCCTCGCTCGCACCCTCTTTTGGCCTTCCACTATGGGCTATTAGACCTTAAGGATACCTTAATCTACCCTTACTAGGGTCCTAATAGGGAATTTTAGGGTCCAATAGCCCATAGTGGTTCCTTTAGCCCCGGAGGCAGGTACACCCCAAGTCTCGGAACGGCACCAGGTTGAGAATCATCAGCAGCCAGCACTGTATGAATTTGCTGGTCGCTGGTAGGGAATATGGGAACATAGTATATAGGGTGTAGGACGCAGGGTTTTGGGGAGTGGGGGTACGTAGGGGATGTGGGAATATAGAAAATAAGGGTTGTATAGGGAATAATAAACTTTCCTGACTAAAGTTCTGAGAATGCCTTCCCAAAACAAACCCTACAACGTGCTCGGTCTTGAAGGTCTGCGCTTTTCCCTTATCTATTGAACTTTGCAAGTAGGAAGTGCTTAGGTTGCTACCGCTCGGTATCCCAGACCACCTGAAGTATCCGATAAGTGGAACCTCTCAGATGACCCCAGTACTACATTGTGGAAATTTGAGGGATCATAGATACTGTGCCCTAAGGGTCCAAGTACCCAATAATCATATACTTACCCAGAAGCTGTACTATAATTACTATTACCCAATACCCAAGTACCTAATTGTTGGGTACTTGGACCCAAAACCCTAAACCTTACATACCCCCTAATTCTTGGGTACTTGGACCCTTAGGGTTAGGATATCAAGGGCTAACAGCTTGCCTAGCCACTCTTAGGATCTCCTGTGGCTCTTGGGTACTGGGTTTGGGGTTTGGGGGATTAGCGTTTAGGGGTTTAGGGGTTGAGGGTTTAGGGTACTTAGAGGTTCAGGGTCAGTTGTCAATTCAAAATATGAGGGATATAAGGGCGCATCTAACCCAATGATGAGCCCTAAGTCCCCCAGCAAGGATGAGTACGAGTCATATTTGGGTTAGAACTCCCCTGAACATCCAAGTATGACATGGGAGGCACGGCCCAAACTCGCAAGCGGTACTTTCTCCATCTTCTGGATGCCTTTGTGAAGGGATTTTGTCAGGTGGGGAGTTACTGGGCGAGTGCCCTTGCATGAGGCCAGGCTGGAGGTATGTGGGACGCTTGTTGTTAACCCTTCTTCACTCTCTTTTCGTTAGAGGCCGAAAAAATTGCCAGTGTCATTCTCTTGTCATCGTTATATCTCATCATGGTTAAATAACATGCATACCCCGATGTCATATATCTTGGGTACTGCCCCCACTCTATGTTACAGGGTGGGGGCAGTACCCAACCTATATCGAATTGTTTAAGCCGCTACATTGCCGTAGATTAACCCTAAGGTCGGCATTTCTCATCTGCCTTTGCCTTCTCCTAAACCCTAAACCCTAAACCCCTAAACCCTAAACCCTAAACCCTACATGCAGCTAGCCAGGCCTTTTCCATACCTTTCTACGGCTTCTCCGATGGGACTTTGGGAGCAGAGCTCGACTCCTGCCTTCCATTTGCAAAGCAAGTCCCAGAGGGTCCAAGTGCCCAATAATTAGGTTCCCTTTAAAGGGGATATATAGGGATATATGGGGATATATAGGGTTATATGGGGGTATATAGGGTTTAGGGCTTAGGGTTCATGGACCCAATAATTAGGTACTTGGGTTTTAGGTGATAGTAATTCTAGTACAGGTTTTGGGTAAGTATATGATTATTAGGTACTTGGACCCTTAGGGAGTGTTGCAGGTCCAAATTTGGTGGTATACCAGTACCCTAGACGTCCTTCTGGTTTGGGATCTAAACCCTACACCCTAAACCCCTCAGAGAAATGCAGGACAGAACCCTAAACCCTAAACCCAAAAAAGGAGGGACATCCAAGAATCCAGGGTCCAGGTAAGGCTTAGTGGATCGACTTGGGTTGGCGCGCCCGCCGTTAGGGTTTAGGGTTTATAGGGTTTATAGGGTTTATAGGGTTTATAGGGTTTATGGGTTTAGGGTTTAGGGTTTAGGATTTATAGGGTTTAGGGTTATAGGGCTTATAGGGTTTTTAGGGTTTATAGGGTTTAGGGTTTAGGGCAAAGGTACCAACCTGTCACATACTGCAGCAGGTTGCACTTCCTGCTGCAAAGTTGAGGAAGCTTGCGGTTCATGGACCCAAGTCGCCACATGTAATCTCCTCTAATTCCCCCCCCCCAATTCGAAATATTCCCAGTATGTTAGAATATGCCACAAGGGAATATTGAATATTAGGTGGTGGGGGGTTTTAACATTGGGGTAGGGGATGAGATAGTTAGGGCCCAAAGTACCTACAAATATCTTGGGGTTGAGGGTGAGGGCTTCTCTGTAGCTTCCTTTACATGCGACTTCGAGGGTTATACATAGTGATTTGGGGGTGAATAGGGTTTAGGTTCTAGGGTTTAGGGGTGGACACTACTAAATGGGAGGCATATTTGGGTTACAGGCAAGGCTTCGGGGAATTGATAGGGCGGGAACACTCTTCAATGTGGCTTCGGGTCGGAGTAGGGAGGAGAATCACCAAACTTGTGGGCGGTTGGCAAGATTCGCCCCAAGGGACTATAGTCAAATATAGTCCTCACAAGACTATGGCAGCAAACAAGGAGGCCCGTGTTCAGCTTGAACACAAACCCCTGAACCCCAACACCAAAGCCTGCACCCCTATTGTGGATGTAGGAAGTCTTCTACACTTTTATACACCCCTAGCGTGGTAGCCCCAGAATTACCGTATGCGGGCGCGCCCAAGTGGTGCAGGATTTATTTCCTGCTCAAAATGACAGTCTCAGGAAGCCATGTTTCTCGAAGGCGTACCTGGAGACTTAGAGGCCTGTAGGGTTTGAGATTCGGGGTTTGATTTGGATTCAGGCTTGGGTTTAGGGCAAGTTTAAGGTTCAGTGTCCAGGGGTGAGGGTGCTAGTGTCTGGGATTTTGGGTTCAGGGTTTGGGGTGCAGGGTTTAGTTTAGTGTTGGGGGTCTGGGGTTGCAAGTCTTCAATTTTGGCATACCTAAACCCCCCAAAGTAGGTAAAATAATGGCCTTTATGGTTATTATTAGGGGTTTAGGGCTATTATTTTACATGCTTTGGGGGTTTAGGTAGATCATGGACTAAGGGGTCCCTCCAAGGAGCTCGTGACTCTGAGGGCTTCAATTTTTCATGTGAGCCATAGTCTAAACTCCTTAAAGGGGAATATATAGGGGATTATATAGGGGACTACTATAGGGGTTGTTAAGGGGGATACTAGGAGTTTAGACAGTAGCTCATGTGTGAAGGGTACTTTTTCCACACCCCAAAGCATGTCTATGGCAAGGGCACCCCCGAAAATTGAACAGACCATCCCCCACTAAAAAGCTTCTACAACCCCCAGGAGAAGGATTCCAAGGATCCCCCCGCTAAACCTCAACCCTAAACTCTAAACCTAATACCCTAAATCCTAAACCCAAAACCCTAAATCCTAAACCCTAAATCCTAAACCCTAAACCCTAAACCCTAAGCCCCTAAACCCCAGACATGTTTCGCAAGGCTTCCCGGCGCTTGCAACCAACCTTCAACACATTGCTCTTTGAGCTGCTTGCCTGAAGGTTTCTAGACTTTAGGGATTAAGGTTTAGGGGTTTAGGGGTTTAGGGTTTAAAGGTTTAAGGTTCAGGGCGTAGGGGTTTAGGGTTTAGGGGTTTAGGGTTTAGGGGTTTAGGGTGTAGGAGTTTAGGGTTTAGGTGTTTAGCGTTTTCGGTTTATCGGCTTCGGGTTTAGGGGTTTATAATAGGGTTTAGGGAGTTTAGGGTTGGGGGCTTAGGATGCAGGGTTAAGGCTTAGGGTTCCACCTGATCCCCCCAACAGCGTGCTGAATCAGAACCTTTCGACTTTTTTTTGAGTATTCGGCCTTGACCTTACTTGATTTTGAGGCCTAAATAGGTCTTACCTGGAGAAGGGGAGCTTCTCATCTGGGCTCCTTGACGTGTTTGTTGTTTTGTTTTGCGGGCTGTTGACACGAATTTGATGTTGACAACTACTCAGAGCAATCAAAGCAGGAAGACAGACCATAAGCAACTTCGAGCATATCAAGCTGTCGCCCAGCGGACCTGGTACCCTACATGTCCCTATAGTCTACACGCCTTAAAGGGGGCTCTAAAATTTAGGGGATTATATAGGGTAGCATTAAAGGGTTGATTAAGCGGGATACTAGGAGTTTAGACTACAGCTCACATGCCCCTATACCTAAACCCTAAGCCCTAAACCCTAAACCCACCCCTTCAAAGATGCCAAATGGCCCCTATCGAGCTGGGACATAGAGTAGTTCAAGGGTTCATGGGGTTCCTGACCTCGTGCCCAAAGGGTCCATGTAGCTATACGGGGTTATATAGGGTTTAGGATTTAGGTTTAGGGTGTAAGATTTAGGGTTTAGAATTTAGGGTTTTGGGTTCAAACTCCTTAAAGGGGGTTATACTGGGGAGCATTATAGGGGTTACCTGAGGGGGATACTGGGAGTTTGGATTACAGCTCGTATAGTATATACTTAGGACCCAAAGGGGTTCCCATATAACTACTTCAGGTCCCAAGTATATAAATACTTGGGAAGGGATCCTCGTCTTCATTCACCATCGGCACAAGCAAATGCATTGACTGTACACGCACACGGTACAGAGCACCATGATGCCCACATTTCGCATGCAGGTATTCGCTACAAGGCACTTGTTTTCGTCCCCCCCCCCCCCCCTTCCTTCCCAGAAGAAGTGGGTGAACACCTAGCGGCTGCCAAGACGGAGACGAGTTCACAAGGGACCGACCGTAGCACTTTTCAAATCATGTGTCCTCCTACCCAAAACCCTAAACCCGAAACCTCCTGTCTAGTGCGTCTGGGCAGCACGTCTTCCAGGAGCAATCCTCACACTATGATTCCTTGCAAGAGAATCCAGGAGCCAAATCTTTGCGCCATGCCCAAGTTGATAATGAAAGGACTGACAGGGCCTGGAAATAGGATTGTCATAAGATTAAAGGACGATCAGAGTAAAGGAGAGGACACTAAACATTTGCTTCGAAATATTTCATCTTATTCCTATTCTTAAGTTCAAGGGTGGGTCCTAAGCCGCAAAGTCTCTTCGGCTGAGCCCGTGGATCCCCCCAGAATGCCTGGAACTTTCCAAACATACTCCCGCAGAGCAGCCACTGCTGGGTTGCTGTTCAGGAACTTAAAGTAAATTACCTCGAGGTGGGTATATGGCAAATAATAAGGTTCCCTTCTTGTAGTAACTTAGTTTAAGTTCCTTAAGAGCAATCCAGACTGAGGTCTATCTATGCCCACTCGGAGGCCATAGGGTTGAAAGTTCCGAGACAGGGTGAAGCACTCACGTAGAATACATACCAAAGGTCAACTGATGTTTCCATTGCTTGCAATTGAGGCCCCCTGCGAGGATTTGTGGCTATAGTCCCCCTTAAGTAGATAGTATATGGGGAATATGTGGATCTTACTATAATATGCCAAAGCCATATTCTATCTACTCAAGGGGGATTATAACAGGAGGTGAAGGGGGAAGGCAACTGAAAGGGCCTCCATGTCCGACAGCTGTCCCTCGTTAACATGAGCCATTGTAGTCCAAGCTCCTCAAAGGGGGAGTTCTATAGGGGAGCATTGAAGGGTTTCAAGGGGGATGCTAGGAGTTTAGACAAAACCCTAAACAGCTCTCTTGAAGTGGCAAGGTCTTTTATCCTGAGCTGTTTTGGAATTGATGCTGACGTTTTCGCATAATTCTGCAGATCTCCTATTCCCTTGTGCAAAGGTGCTAATGTAGACCCCTGGTTAGTAAATCGTCTCCTTTTCAGGGCCTTAATAGTAGGATCTCTATTACAATCCCTGTCAAGGGAGGGGTTCATTAATCACGGGTCTACATTAACAATCCATGGTCCTGTCTCCAAGACTGATGCCTTAATCCATGGAAAACAGTACGAAGCCAAAGAAAGTGCCTGGCTACTGCCATTCTTGCTGCTCGCATTCAGTCACTTCGTGCTTGTGCACCACGCCCTTTCAAACACATCCAGGAGGTTGAAGGTCTTTAATCCCAAAGGGTCCATGTAGCTATACAGAATATACTTGGGCCCCAACATAGTTATATGGGAACCCCTGTATATACCATATAGCTACATGGACCCTGTGGGAATGGGCTTACCGTGACGTGCTCGTAGAGCTGTATGCTGCCACAGCGAAGAAGCCTTTTGTTAGGAAGCTTGCAATCAAGACGTTGAGGTTATTGCACAGACTGACTTATCTGAATCGCCTTGTACATACAAGTTTGCCCATTCAACTTTGAGCGAACATGGGGCACATGATGGACCATCTTGTTGGCTCCGCTTCTTTGGCCTCTGCATCGTATACTTAGAGCAGCATGGTCTAGAAGACATCGCGTGAGAAATCAACAACTGCGAATGCTAGGGATTTTTTTTAATTTTTGGGGTATAAGATTCCTTATAGCTATGCAAAAAAGATGCTTTTTCTTCCAAGGGTAATGTGGGGCTAAGTTTTGAGCATTCGTATGCGTTCAGCTCCGATTCCCTGCAGGTGTGCATCATCATGCTTCAGCCTCGGCGGTTCTGCGGTCAATCCGCGATGCTTTGAGATCTGAAAAGTATGTAATGGAGCTTTGCCAAGGAACCAAACGGTTAGGATAGAGGACTTGTGCTACTTGTGAGCAGATTGGCATCCATGCACATTAAAGCCTCATCCTGCCATGGCAACCTTTGTCAGAGATGCAAAGCCAGAGGCTTTTGATGTCCTAGCATCTTGTCGGTAGTTGCTGTCGGACACCTTTTCTGTCACATTACAAGAACGTACTTGGCGAGTCTGTCGCTCAGAATATCTGCCGATTTGCAGTTCAGCCATGCTCCATCCGAACATGTAGCAGCTCCATAGTAAATTTTCATGCAGCCAGATCTGCTGGTGAACGTTGCGCGTTGAACAAGGTAGATTTTCGTTTTCTCAGAGAGCTACATGTAGCATCCTTCCCCTCTACAGACCTTATACTAGACTGAAGCTCAGCCGCGGTCTTAGCCCTTTGCCTTTAAATGTTGCTGAGACTTCTTGTGTCAAGAACCACAAAAAGAGCTCGACGAGTTCTGACCGAGCTAATCATCCATCATGGGTTCACTCTTTCAGCAGAAGTCTCCCATGTCGCCGAGGCAGTTTGACTCCTAGGCAATGAGCCATTTCTGTAGGCACTCTCCTACTTATGTGAAACTTTGAAAATGGAGAAGCAACTGGCAGATCAGATTGAAATGAGAAGGAATCTGGGATTGTACAGGCGAGATATTTAGAAGCCCGAATATTTACAAATATGTCTTGGGGATACTTCACGCTAAGGTTACATGCAGAATCCTTTCTTTCACACCCTTAACCCTAAACCCTGGACCCTAAACCCCACACCCTAAACCCCAAACCCTAAACTCCAAACCCTAAACCCCAAACCCTAAGCCCCAAACCCTTTGTCTAAGGCGAACGCCCTGAACAGCTCGCAAGTCTCCCACGTTACAACAGGGCTTCGCTGGCTCAGGCCTGGAGACACTGCAGACGGCACCAAGCGCTTGTGGGATGCTGCTTGGATGCGTTTTGATGTTAACGACATAGCACGACCTTGGTATACTGTACTATCGTCATTCCGAAGGTATAAAGTATGCAGTCCATTACGGTCATGCAAGGTTTTGGTATCAACAATCGATCGTAGTAGTGATATTGCAGACTTACATATAGAAACTATTTTGTGGTGCTTCGGACAGAATCTTTGGTGGGGGGTCAAGCAGAAGCTATCTATACGAAGAGGATGGCATGATTGCTGTGCATCCTCAAGGAACGTCTGTGTCTGATAAAGGATTTTCTCAATGCTCACACTGCGCAGGAATCACAGCGGTTGCAGGCTATTCGGGAGGCAGAAATACGACCTGCTCTTAAAACAGCACTTCAAAATGAGCTTCAAGGTGTAGGCATTGAAGTTCTCCAAGTTTGCATGTTCAAGGAATACCGCGGTGCTACAAAGGTTCGACTCACGGAAGTACTTGCAAGAAGACTCGGCTATATACTCTAAACTTGCCCCCAGGGCCTCCGGAGTTTTGAAGAACTATAAATTTAACAGGGTAGGGGCACCTCTGCTGGCAGGGCCAAGGAAAACGAGACATTATTGGCCTTTGTGCCTCCGCAAGACACGTAGCGACATGAAGAAGAATCCGGTAAGTGGCAACTTTTGGAGCCGTAATGTATATGAGCTATAATCTAAACTCCTTCAAGGGGGTTATATAGGGCATTATATATGGGACTACTATAGGGGTTATTAAGCGGGACACTAGGAGTCTAGACTATAGCTTATATGACCCTGCAACCCGTCCACCTGTCCTTTTATCTTCTTCACCTCTTTTTGGAGTAGCCAAGGCCCCCAACTATGGTCCTTCAGAATCTCCTATGTGGCATCGTTCAATATAGTATTCAATAAGTAGTCATTCTTCTACAACCCAAGAAAGCATAAAACCATAATTGCTAATACAATCCCGAAAAGGAACCAAGCAGGGAATGTCATTGCAAGTGTGACCCCTATTCCAACAACAGGTAAACCCTGAACCCAAAAACCTAAATCTAAACTCTCAACCCTCAACCCTGAACCCTAAACCCTCCACCCTAAACCCTGAACCATGAAACTCTAAACCCTCCACCCTAAACCCTCCACCCTTAATCCTAACCTCTGAACCCTCAACCCTAAACCCTAGCCTCCCAACCCTGAGCCCTAACCCCTCGACCCTAACTTTTCAACTCTAAACCCTAAACCCCTATAGGAGGACCCCAATAGTGGTATAATAGGAATATAATAGGACCCTAATGTATTCCTTCTTATCCCTTATAGTCATAATCAAATCTCAATAAACCACCAGTCCAGGCCATCACGCGCGGCTGCATCCCGGCTTTCGCGAGTGCTGGAGAGCCAGGGCTTTGGCCTGTCCTGCCCTTCACGGACAAGGCCTGCGAGCTTTAGATTAGGGGTTATATATATAAGGGTTATATAAGGGGTTAGATAGGGTTTATCTAGGGTTATATAGGCATAATGGAAAAAAGAATGGAAACTATTCTGTTATAGTAGGGATTATGCAGGGGTTATTTAGGGATGATGGAACAGAACATGGAAACTACTATCTAGGGTTTAGGGTTGAAGGTTTAGGGATTCAGGTTTAGGGTTTAGGGAAGAGCTTGCCACCCCAATGAACGGGGTCTAGAGGGCTTATACAGTGGAGAAGAAAATGGAAACTACTATAGCATTTATGGTTTCCGGCTTTTGCCCCCTCCCACGCTTGACGGACAAGGTCTGCCTAGAAAGCTAGCAGCCATAATCATAGTCTACAGTGCTAGGGGATATATGAGGCTTGAGGGCTAGGTTTTAGGGTTTAGGGTTCTGGGTGTAGGTATTAAGATTTATGGCGTGGGGTTTGGGGTTGGTTTGTAGGCTTTGCCGCATGTGGGAGCTGTGGGATGTTACTGTTGGATTTGGACCAGATTAAGACTGCTACTGTAGATGCTCGCGGAAGCAGTAGAGTTCTTAGTGCCCAGACCCCTAAAGGATCCCACACATGGAAGCCCCTAATAATCCCCTAGCTTCCCCAACCCAATGTAATAATGGGTTCATATTGAGGGGGGGGTTCTGTTTTTTTTGGATCCTTTAAGAGTTCTTAGTAGAGGGAGCCGCAAAAGACCTTCACTGTGGTGCGGCCATAGCTTCAGCATAATTCCATTTCCATGATGGCCCAGTAGTAACGTCGCAGCAACCCTCTTCAATGACTCCAGAGCTCAAAGTACGCCGTAGATGGGATTTCTCAGTACAATCCCATGATCCCCATAACCCCGTACAATTCCATGAATGATCCCCATAACCCCCCCCAGAATTTCCGAACCATCCACATATTTTCAAGATGACCCCTATATACTTCCATAAGGACCCTTGTATTCCTCTCAGAGCATCTGTATAAATTTACGTTTGAAAATCCTCCATCCACCCTTGGAGTCCCTATTCCCTACCCTCCCCCAAAGGTGACATGGAAACTGACAAGGAGGCCTACATAGACTACTGTCGCGCAACGAGGGTGCTATATGGGCTTCCATGCTAGTTTGGGGAAGGATATACCTAAACCCTATATAATCCCATAAGAGTAGTTTCCATTTTCTTTTCCATTATCCCTATACTATAGCCCCTGAACTCTTAGGCCCTATACCCTAAGGAGATGCCCATTTTGAGAGCCCCCAGATTTCCTGGAGCGACTTCAGCTTCATCTTCCATGGTGCAGCTCGGAAGCAGCATCCTTGCAAATTTGTCTCCAAGCAAGGACCGTTAGTTCTCCTAGGGATATAGTCCCCCTTAAGTAGATAGAATATGGGAGATATGGGGATCTTCTTATGATATACCCAAATCCATATTCTATCTACTTCAGGGGAGTATTGTCAGGATTCTACATAAGGATGCTATAGAAGGGCAGTGTTCACAAGCACGTACTTGGGCATTTGTCAAATGGTCAAGTCCCTTCTTGGCAGGTCTGTGTGGTAGTCAAAGTGTGGTAGATATACCAGGGGAACCCCTTAGCGTTCCAGTGAATAACTTCATGTTCTGATTGAATGTGCGGGGAAAACCTCATTTTGTAAAATACAACCGTGGACCCTAAACCCCAGATCCTAAACCCTAGACCACATTTTGTAAAATACAACCATGAACCCTAAACCCTAAACCCTATCATAACCATGGGCCGTAAACCCTGAGTCAACCTACTTTGTGGCATCCCGGGACAGCCTGGGGAGGTGCAGACAGCTGTAGTGTTGCCACACCCTGAGTGTCCCAGGAACCATATATCAGGGCTTTAAGTCCCAAATGCCAGTCAGATTATAGTATTTGGGCCCCTAAAATCCCATTAGTTGAGTTCCTTAGGCCCTCAGGGGCGCTGGTCATGAAGTGCATTACCATATATAACCCTTATATAGCCATTATATAACCTCTATATCCCTAGGTAGTCCCCATATCAACCCCCATAAGCTACAAGGGTCCCTATTAGGGGTCCCTCCTAAAGTCCTTAGAAAGTGGTGTAGTTTATAGCCTCCAGGATGACTGGATGGCTCTACCCAGAGTCTCCTACCGTATGTAGTTCTTTTTGGGGTCGTTGACTATCATCGGCCTGCAACTCCTTGGGCAACTGCCTGCTACATGCCCGTGGCCAGTGGTAGCCCTTAAGCTTGTAAACCCTAAGTCACAAGGGAAGAAGGGTTGACAAGAAGGTGGTCAATGAGAAAGGGGACAAGAATGAGCGACATGGGTCGTCCAACCACGGCAAGGGTGACCAAGACAACGAAGGCGAGGGCAAGGGCACCAGTGACATGAACGAGCGCAACTGGGGGCAAACCGGTAGCTTAAAATGTTCACTAGACGTAGTGCTGTAGCAACCGAGGGAGGTAAGAACTCCGTGTCGTTCAGGCAGGCATCAAGAGTCCGAGGGGTTGTAAAAAAAAGAAACAGAGCCCCAAACCATTCAATGACGTGGCTAAATAACAGTTTGTCAGAACTAGCCATTTGTCCTGTTTGACAGGGTCCCAATAATCGCCTTGTTAGTTCCTGCAGTAGTAGCAAACCGCAGTGTCCCCTTTAGGCACTGAATTTGAAGAAGCACTTAAATCTTTGCCCGCCATGCAAAGGTTAATACATCTGCCAAAGCCCTTCGCGTTCTACGCGCACTGCGGCAGCTACCACAAGGTGTTTGTCACTTCTTCACAATCCCTAGTATAATATAGTTGCTTCCATTTTCTTTTCCAATATCCCGATATAACCGTTATATAATCCTTTTCATAATATAGTAGCTTCCATTTTGTTTTTCATTATGCCTATATAACCCTAAACCCTAAACCTTATATAACCCCATCATTGTAGCTTCCATGTTCTTTCCCATTATCCCTATATAACCCTAAACCCTAAACCTTATATAACCCCATTATAGTAGCTTCCATGTTCTTTCCATTATCCCTATATAACCCTAAACCCTAAACCTTATATA
>CAJNIZ010002085.1:0-27160 GCA_905231905.1 Symbiodinium pilosum | reverse complement strand
TATGCACTGGAACACAAATGACTTCTGGTTTCGGCATAGATACTTTGCTAATCGTGTGCTCTTGAAACACGTGCTCTTGGAACAAGAGGAAGTATGGTTTAGACATGGCTGCTCGGTAAATGAATGCTCTTGGAACACAACGGAATTATGGTCTCTGGGCATGGATGCTCTGGCAACCGTATGCTCTTTGAAACACGAACGAAATGGTAACTGAATGCTCTTGGAAACATAAACCAAATCATGGTAAGCCTATACTCTTGAAAACACGAACGAAATTCTGGCTTGGCCATGGATGCTGGTAATCGAATGCTACGCGTGCTCTTGGAGAGGAATTCTGGTTTGGACATGGATGCTCTGGAACCGAATGCTTTTGGAACATAAAACCGAATTCGAAGAACCAATCATACTCTTTGAAACATGGTGGCTCTGCAAAAGTTACACTCTTTTGTCTTCTTGCTGGAAATGTTTCCTGCAGAAAAATAAAAAACAATTTTTTTTTGCTTTTTTTTCTACTCTGGTTTCTACCGTTTTTTTTTTCTTTCTTTCAACTTGCATTTTTCTGTTCAGCATTTTTCCATTGTGTAAAGCTGTCCTATTTAAACTGTTTCTGAGAGGCACAGTAATTTAAACAGAAATACAAAGTTGAAAGAAAACGAAAATTAGAGAGGGATAGACTAATTTTCGAAGCATATAATTTTTCTAACTAATTTAAGATTTATTTCGAAAAATGTAATCCAGTGTGAGGCCTTCTTACAACCCGATTTTGCTTGCAGCCACTCTTCTCCACACTCATGCTTTGGCGCGTTTGCAGTTTGCGTCCAGCAGGTGTGCTTGTTTTTCTGATTATGGGTCTTATCACTATCTCTGACTCGGCATTCTAAGGCAAATCTACCAGTAACGGAAATGAGAATCTTCTCGCACCTGTTCCAGCCATGAAATGTTCTGGAAAGTTGCGTTCAAGGCCATGGCTGCCGGATCCGCTTCCTGTCTCCCCGGCCCCTGCCCTAAAATGCCTGAGTAGCAGTTGAACAATAGCTTGTACTCCCGACGATGCGCGAAGGGCAGATGTCCCCTGACCTCAGTGTCAGGAGACCCTTGACAAATGCAGCCCCTGTGGTCAATCCAGAAGAAAGGGACATAGTCATCCTCACTGTACATCATCGCGAGGCAGCTGTATCCATCTGCAAATGTCAATGATTCCAGGTCTGCGCTCTTCAAGAACTTCTCCCCCACCTCCTAAGCTGATGCATGTGCCTTCTGTGCTTTGATACTGGCCCAAAATTTAGTTGCAAAGGCAAGTTGCAGCACTGCCGGACCAGCGAACTGTGAAGCTTTCGTCCTCTATCTTCAAAACGATGCCAAAGCGATCAGCCTTCTTATCCCGGATGAGGCTCCATTGCAGGATGCTGTCCACTGAAACAGGAAATTCTGGCCGTTTGCTGCCATCGTCCTGCATTTGAGATTGTGGTGGCATCAGCGGTAATGACAGTCTCCAGAAGGCGGTGCTGCGACCTATGGTCTGTGCGATACTCGATGCCCAAAATATTCACGGCCTTCTGCACTTCTTGCGGTCATTCAGACTCCTGTACCACTGGTGATTCTCAGTGCGGATTCCTTTCCCAAGGAAACTTTACTGCAACCTCTACACGCACTGCCAGCATTTATAATGGAAAGCACATTTCAGTGGCTGCATTTTTCCCGATAGCAATCCTAAACATTCATCGGCTCGCGCAAGAAACCTCAACGCAAAGTGCTGCAGCATGAGAGCGTTGTCTGACTGTACTGCACCCTGCAGCCATTTTGGATTAGGAGGTTGCCTTGAGTTATATTCTGAGTACCTCCAACAACTTTAGAACCAGTAATACAGCTTTGTACAGCAAGTCAGGTAGTGTACAGTTTTTCAAGAAAAAACGTTGTTCTCGTTTTGGTCTTTGCGTGTAGTGGTAAAAAGGTCCGTCTAGCTTTGCCGCCATATCTGCCATCACCGACAAGCAGGTGATGAGCCCAAGCTCGTAACACTACAACATGGAACATGGTGATCATGTCGAAGATGGCAAGTCAAACAGTGAACCAAAAGCTGCTTCTGGAGCTCCGAATGGATTGGAACCAGTAAGTCAATGGGATAGTACGTCAGTTGCTCTTTCTGCAGTTGAAAAGCCAAACCCCTTCTGGTCGGAAAAGGATGCAATGAGTATAGATTGCGTGCCGCCAGACCTGGTTTTCTGGGCGATGAATCTCAAGTAATAAATTGGGAAGTGGAAGCTTGGCAAGTCCCAAATGACGACGTATCAGTGGACGATGAGCATCCGTCTTATGGGCAACATGAGCAGGTGACTCCTGGAGAAGAACCAGTTAGACACACTGCGGAGGCATGCTAAGACGGACAATGAATGCTGCGTTGAACGAGGCTGGAGGACAGAGTCCAGGAATAGGCACACGGAATTGTGATGGTGCCCCTGGCGAAACAGCTGCTTCTAGTAATACAAACGCAGCTCAGGGCTCTCCGGATCGTTACAGTATCTCGACTGCTGCATAAACCAAACGACAAGTCAGTTGCAAGGTCTTCGTTTAGACCAGCCGGAAAGTCTTATGTATGGTTTGCGTGTGGGCGTGGGCCCCGCTGAAGTGGATTTATCTCGTCTGGCTTCGGGTGATGCTGTGTTATTTGAAGGGCAGGAACAAGACCTGAGTGGTGCATTTCCGGCAGGCGCCGTAACGGTTGAAAGCTTGGGAAGTGCGATCGCTGCTGGTACAGGCTTACGTCGTGCTCAAGCAGGTGTTAGACTGGCATTCAACAAACAACTCAGTCTGGAGCCATGACAAGTGATGCAAGTGCGTCATTCCAGTTGTTGCTTGACCAGAACGAAGCTTTACAGGAATGCGTTACAAGCCTGAAGATCACGTCCGGCCTTAGTGATTTACGCGCATACGGCGTTGGAAGGAGCTGACGACACTGCGGATGCTGCAGATAGCAGTCAACCTGGCAGGTTTGCGTTTGCTCAGTTAGTTTTAGGGCCAAAGACCCAGACTGGCGGTCACCCAGTAGGTAGAGATGAGGGTTAAATACCCAGCTTTGCTTCACCTACAGGAGGAATTTTGTCTGTAGTTCCCAGTTGATTGCGGCCAGTAATCCACAGTTTGGGACGTCTAGAATTGGAGGTAAGGGATCCGTATTTACCTCTAAAAGTCCCGAAGACCCTAGGGCTAGCCTGGGTGGTTTCCCTAAGAGTGGTCATGTTGAGCATGGTCTCCTCCGGGTCCACGCCGGCAGTAAGGTGCGGTCAAGTGGACAAGAGAGAGCGTGCAGCCGTTGAGAGGGGTTCCACAGTAGGACCAGGAAGTGCATCAAGACCGCAAGTAGGGCACACGGGAGGTGGGTCGGCTACTTTTGCTGGTGGTAATGCTGTACCTTCCGAACGAGTCCTGGACCCGGCTAATTGTCCAGTTGATTTAAGTATGGGAAATCCTATTGCATCCTCGCCGTGTGATGGCAGTAGTGGTTCAAATCAGTGGTATGCAAAAGCCTCTGCATGTCAGGGCAGCCACAGGGTTTCGGGAGTGGGACCTTATGTTTGAGGCCCTTACGCCAGTATTGCTGATGTTTCAGCAAGTTTTGCTTCTCCGCCTCCACCGTTGCCAGCTCACTTGTCTAGGTCAGGGACTAGTGATGCAACCAGCAGTCAAATAATTGCTGTAAAGGTAAATGGCCGGTCAAAGAGCGGAATTGTTGATAGTCAGGGGAGAGTACGGGTTTTATCAGCGGAGAGAAGTGGTGTACCCGGAGTTCATCAAGGATTCGGGGCAAGGCAGCAGGATCGTAACCTCAACCTCGATTTAGTGGGTCTCGCCAGTGGTTGGAGGCGTCCCCACAGACTCCAACGGGAACTAGAGTTCCTCGTGATCCACCACCAATAGCTCCTCCAAAACCTCCTCACTTACCAGCCCCATCTACCGAGGATGCAGCAAGTAATCTCGACTGGTTAAAAAGGCCTTAACTGCGGCATCAGAATCCGACACAATGAAGCCTGAAGACGCAAGTAAACATACGTCCCCACTGCTAGTATTAGATCCCTCTAAGGGGCTGGCGCCTTGTATTGCCGGACATGGGCTGACCCCGAATCAGTCCAGCCATGAAGTCGTTATCGGCTACCGCTGTTTCATGATAGACTGAAGTGTGGGAAAGAGCCCACGAGTTATGTAGACGGTGGTTGGAAGCCGGCCCCCCAAGGCAAGTTGGCAATCAAGGCAGTCAACGAGGGTGATACACCTCGGTATGATGGTACCAAGTATGGTCGAGTAGAACAGGCAGCAATTAGTTTGTCATTAATTGCCGCGCCTGCATGGCTGCAGACGGAATTGATTTCCAACGGCGATCATCTTTAGAGCGCTAACTGCCTTTCAACCTGGCGCGAAAATTCAGCAATTCTAAATGCGCTAACAAATCCAGCACCATGTAAACAAATCAGTGATACCCTGGTGTTGTTGCGAACCTGGAATCGGCTCAAGAAAAGGGCAACGGAGCTGAAGGCTAGTCTCCCAGATCCCTCTATCCTAATATTGGCCATAAGCTTTGTAGTCCGGTTTTGACTGCAAACAATTCAATGAACTTTAGGGTATCGTCCCTTCGCCATGAGTTACAAGTGGACACAATCCCTACCTATGATGGGGCAGATACATTGTCCCACGTAATATTGGCGGAGCTCGAAGCTGATGTTCGAAATGCAAGCCAACAAGGAAAACAGGACAGGCTCGCCCTGTTGAACGCTGAAGTGAGTGAAGAGGGTAAGGAGAAAGGAAAAACCAAGCAAGACAGCCCTAAAGAAAAAAAAGCTCCAAAAGCTGAAAGTGGAAAAACTGCTAAAAATGATAACAGGCCTTAGGCTAAAAATGATCCTAAGGTCCAGAATAAACCGCAGTGTTTCAAGCGGATACAGGATGAGGGATGTCCTTATGGAATAAGTTGCCAGTACACCCACTCTCCAGGAGTAAAAGGGAGATGTTACAACTGCGGAGCCACGGATCACATGAAGCCTGCACGCAATAGACCTGACGGCGGGTCACACCACGAAAATGCCAAGCCTAGAGGCAAAGGGAGAGGAAAAGGTAGACCTGGAAGCGAGTGCACCAGGTGAAAGCCGTCGGCAAGCAGTCGAAAGCATCAGGAAAGTGGCAACTGGAGAAATGGGACTCCTTGATGGCGGTGCTACCGCCTGTACGCGAACCGCCAAGGACCATGAGCGAAACCTCAGTTACCCAACAGTAAAGGCTTCGTTAGCGTTAGGCGAAAGTCGCCTGATGATTTCTCCGGAGGGTACGTTGCTCTCAGTAGAAAGGGCATCCCCCATAGTGTCTTACACAGCCCTTCATAAGTTAGGGTATCGTATTATATGCGATGAAGACATTGTCGAGGTTGTCCACCAAGAAGATTGCCCACTAGACATCGATATGTCAACTGGGTGTCCCGAAGTCCCACGGGAAGTGGCAGAGGAACTCATTGAGCGGCGCGAGGCCTTAGTGCGTCACTGTAAAGTGGAACAGGCCAGAGTAGCGGCCATATCTCAGGACTTAGCAAAGTCCACAGACTCTGAGCTGATTCAGAATCCGCAGCAGGGTAAGTGTGAGACTGAGGCGGCTATGCGTGTATTCGCTAAGAGGCTTTTTCCTCAAGCCCCAGATCAGTTAATAGAAGCAGTAGTAAGCTGCTTACCTACGGACGGGAAGTCCTGGAATAGGCATAAATGCCGTAGGGCGAAACGAGAAGCCTTTGTTCACTTGTTTGCAGCTGAGTCGCGTGAGGCATTCAAACTCAGTGCTCAAGGCCGAAGGCTCAAACACATTCCAGTAGATATTAAAGAGGATTTGTGTTCAGCTGAAACGCATGGGTTCTTGTTGACCCTTGCCCTTAGCGCGGCCCTGCGAGTGCTAATAGGCGGTCCTCCACGTAGAACCTACACGGTATGTAGGCATATCCCAGCAGGTCCTAATACTCCTCGACCAGTACGGTCAAGGGAAGGCCGCGGGAGATATGGGTTAGATGGGCTATCATGTTTGAGGCCAGTGAGTTACTCGACCTTCCCAAGCCAGCGTTTGGCATGGAGCAGCCCCACGACCCGGAGTCCTATCTTTGGCCCGCTCCAAAGAACGCTAGTACTAACCCTCTTTACGTAAATAGGCCCGTCGATGGCTATCCGTCGTTCTGGGCAACCAGTGAGTGGCAGGAACTCCAGGCCCAGTATGGTATGGGCCTAGTGCGTTTTGATCAAGGTCCGCCAGGACATGCTAGACGGAAGCCTACAGGGTTAGGTACAAATATGTGTCCTGACGCTAGTTTAGTGGACCTGAGGGTCCAGGACATGAATTGTCCGGCCAGGGTAATAGTTTGGGTGTGTCTACTCAGTGGGCGAAATGGGCTCCAGGCCCAGGAGAAGCCTTGTCTGCTATGATCACGCATCACTTCACTCATGTTACATGACTCATGTTCATGGCACATAAGACCTCACAAATTGGCATCAGTGTCAGCTGAGTTTATTCGACATGTTCAACGTGGGCATATTCCATTTCGACGAGATTGTCAAGTTGTGCCTGCAGGGAGCAGCCCAAGTTAGAGCTCATCGCACAAAGTGCTACACCCAGATTCCTGGACGTTATCCATGGGCCTGTCGGGCCCTTTTGCCTTTTCCAAAGACGAGTTCTGTGAAGTGCGATATATGCTCGGGTGTACTCACAGTTCCTATTCTGGAAAAACGTGCTAGACCTCCAGGAGAAGCATCCAGTAATGAAGCTGGCCCGGATCCAGCAGTAGCCGATGCAGCGGTAGCAGGGGCAGAGCCAGTAATTTTGGGGTAGAAGCTCCTCCAGTGATAGAAAAGGATCTAAGCCCTTTACTTCAAGAGGCCGAGCACCATGCCAATTTGGACCCTGATCACGCAAGGGTTGATGAAGCTCTTGGCGCTGTTGATGATGATGAGTTCTTGAGAGGAAGAACCTGTTCCATTCAGGAAGTGCACAGGCAGGCAGCTCGTACATGGCTGGGTGTCCTCCAGGCTGATAGAGTAGCCTATAAAAAGGAAACTACCGATTGCCTGTTGCACAAGGCACAGGTCATGGGATTTCCTTCATTGAGAATCTTCCTAATAAGACGCAGTCTACAGCGGTAGCAGGGATCCAATGAACTATAGCTCGTTGTAGTTACCACAACTTGCAAGTTCGGCGATTCCACTCGGACAGAGGACGAGAATTGAATAACGCCAAGTTGCCCATAAAACAGTAGCATTTCCCGACGAGCCTCAGTCTAACGGCCGGGCAGAGTCCACCATACGCCGTATTAAGACTACCACTCGTACAGCGCTGCAAGAACGACCGGGGGGAGTGGGCTCTCGCTGCTAAGTATGCTGCGCATTGCTTACGGGCTAAAGCCTTTAAAGACTCGGATTTGGACATTAAAACCCCCGTGCGTCCTCCTTATAATACTGCAGTCCAAGCGGTAGAGCGTTCATGGTGGCGTTCTGATGGGGAAAGCCGAACAGTCAACGCAAGAATCCGATGTCCATCAGCGGACACCTCGCGAGGACTAGTAGTAAAAACTGACCATGGGTCGTTGCTTACCACCGGGAAGGTGTGGCAATCAGCAGTTAAGCCCAAGTTGAAAATTGAGGTCGACGGTGAACCCATCGAAGCTCAATCTATTTTCCAAGCTGTTCCCACGCATTGAATGACAAGTAAGACTCGACTCAGTGCTCTACTGTATCCTCTGTGTCCAGCGCCAAGCGCGCCAATCCCTAAGGACAACTCAGTTGAACAGCTGGCCGCCAGTATGTTTGACGAGCAGTTGTTCAAGCGCGAGCATTTGATTATGTTGGTTGCTGCGACGCGTGCCCGCATGTTTAAGACTGCTCGCCCAATGACAGCCTTTGAGGATGAGTCAATTCTTTAGCGGGGAACTTGGTCGATATCAGTAATCATGCGCGTGACTATCCAAATGTCACGACCTACTTGGCGGCCCTCCTCAAGCGACGTACGTCGCTTCCTTTCGCGAGCGTTGGGCTAGTAACAGGCTGCAACACTGTTGTTCATAAAGATGTCCACAATCAAGTTGGCACTAGCAATCTTCTCTGGCCTGTTCAAACGTCTCAAGGCACATTAGGGCTAGAGGACCCTGCTGGTCAAGATGCACGGGGAAGTGCGCCCTGATCAGTCTCTTGTCGGCGTCTCTCAGTCCTTGGCGCCTGATCAGTCAATTGCGTTTGATCCAAAATCGTACCATCAGGCAGAGTTAAATGCGGAATTTAATTCTGCACTGGGTTATACGCCTCGCGGCCTGCATAATCTCTCTTTGCAGGATCGTGCAGCCCTCGCATCTTTGGGTTTCCCATACTTGCGGCTACCGCCGCGGAGTTTTGGTCGCTTGATGAGTCACGCTATCTTCTGGTCCATCATCACACTGTCAGCCGCACCACTTGGTTCGTCCCAGATGAGCGGGAAGCTCTCCCAGTTAATCCACGCTTGCTCTCTAGCGTTGCCGCAGTGCAACAAATTCGCGACTCTGGTGAGGTCGGGACCAAACTTCTTGCACGGCGTCAGCCACCCGCACCACCACCTCTGCCTTTTACTGGTCGCACCCTAGTCCTCTTTAAGGCCCCTGCCTTTGATGATGTTGCCGCTTTAGTAACTATCCCGCCTCCAGCTGAAGAGAGCCCTTGCCTGCGCTCGGTCGGAGGTAGGATCGGGGGAGCGTGTGGTAAGGAGCAGCGTTGAGGTCCAAGATGTAACTGAGGGGGAGGAAGAAAAACCTAGCGATCCTCATCCTAGTGGTGAAGAAACTCCTCAATCCAAGTCAATCGAAGACGCATTGTATGAATGGGATGAAAGTAAAACCTCGGGAGACAGTGATACCGATGAGCTAGGGTGGGCAGTTCCCCCTTTGCTGCAATCACTTGTTTTGTGCGCGGTAGAAAAGTGTCTGGAGGTTCCCAATTCCTACCGCCTATATGCAACCAAATGGCCAGTTGAAGTGGATCTAGAAGAGGCAGTTCAAGACCTCTCCTATCACTGATGCTTAGTTGGCCAAGAGTTAGAACTTCTTAGTTCCGGTGAGGGACATCTTGCCAAAGCGGACAAGGCAGAGATTGACGAGTTGGTTCGGACCCTGGTAAGTTGTGAGGAGCAGGCCGATGAGTTCAGCTGGATGTGTGGGAAAGCGGGCCACACACTGACGCTCATTGATCCTCTGGAGAAGGTTAGTGCTCCCGCAATCCCCCACAACACAGTTCTTCCAGGGGAATGGAAGGTTGAAGTAGAGGGATCCAGCAAGGGTCCCAAGGTCGCCAGCGTAGAAGTAATAGAGGAGAACGCAGAGGTTCGTCCTCAAACCCACACAATCCCTCTGGACGAGGTAAAGGCCAATATTGAAAAATGGAGACCATCAGTTGAAACCGAGTATGAGTCTCTAGTCAGTAAAACAGAGGCGGTGGAGCCGTTGAGTGAGGAAGGCTTCCAGGAGCTCTGTAAGACTCATGTAGTCGAGCTCATTTCTGGAAAGTCAGTCCATACAATAAAGGCTTACACGGGCCGTCTCAAAACAAGAGGAGTTGGTTGCGGTAATTACCTACATGGTGAGAAGAGAACCAAACTTGATACGTTCTCTGGAGGGATAGACGCGAGCAGCTTAAGACTGCTACGCAACGCAGCCCTCCGTCAGTGGAGAGTCGCAACGCTTGACGTTACGACAGCCTTCCTTAATGCTGATATTGTCACTCCTAATTTTCGAAGTGATAGTAGTAAAAAGTTCCCGCAATGTTTAGGATGATCGGCGTTAAAGAAAAATGCTGGAGAGTAGATAAGGCTCTGTACGGCCTTAATGTGTCTCCAAGGTCGTGGAGCCCTAGTAACCCTAGTAGAAATAAGACTCTCCGACAAGTAGAACATCTGACACCCGCAATTAATAAGCAGGTAAATCCTGAGTGTAAAGCTCAGGACAACGATGCTCATCTAGTAAATGAGCAATCGGCTGTTCCCGAGTCAAAAAAAGTCTCTCCAGAGGAGTTTGCTGCCTCGATCAACAAGTGAGAGCAGCTTGAGGGCGGAGTCCCCGCCAAGTTTGTTCAGACGGCTGAAGACGCAAACGTCTGGAAAGTCACTCCAAGACTCGGATAAGACAGTCATAGGAGCCAGTGGCCTGTATGTGGATGACATTTTGATTACGGGTCAAGGTGAGTACAAAGCCTCAGTGGTTAGACCAGGAAGGTCGAGCTTTTCATGGTTTTGATATTAAGCAAGAGGGTACTGCAATCATTCTCCATCAGGAGAATTTTGTTGCTGAATTCAATGCTGAATAGATATCAGCATGTCGAGGGTACTTCTAAGGTACCGGCGCTGAGGGTCCCATGGCCAGAGTCGCCAGAAGATCCTGAAACCATTAAAGAACATCTCAAAACAGCGCAAACTGCAGCTGGAGAGCTTCAATGGAAGTGGGTCGAACTAGGCCAGACCTTCAGTACTCGACAATGGTCATCAGTCAACTACTTACCTCTAACCCAATGGAGGCGTGTAGAAGGGCTGAAGTAATAATAAGGTACCTTCGTTGGTCATCCAAAGTTGGGCTCAGGTACGGTTTGGCTCCTGATAATTTCGGTAACTGGGAAAAGCTTACCTGGATGTGCGGCAAGTCTATGCTTGAATCAGTAAGTGACGCGTCTCTCGCTCCTACTGGTGGTAGGAGTATCGGAGCACCTCAAATTTTTTGGGCGGGAAGTCTAGTCTCCTGGTGTGGAGGCAGACAGCTGTTTGCGGCAGCCAGTACAGCGGAAGCCAATCTTTTGTCTTTCACAGAAGTATTTATGTTAGCAAGAGCCATGGAACCTCTCATTGCAGCCTGCCATAAGTTTGAAAGTGCTAAGAGCTCATTGAGAAAAGGGCTGTATACTGATAACACGGCCACTCGTCGGGTTGCTGGCGAACCAGACACATTCGGCTTCGGGCAACAATAGTAAGAGAAGCCCTTGAGAATGATGATTGGAGGGCGGGTCATTTACCTGGGCTCTTTACATCCGCCGATGTCGCCACCAAGGCAGTAGGTCCTCAGCGACTTAATGCGCGTGATGGATCTTTATACTTCTCATATGAAGGCTTGTGATGATCCTCCACGTCCATCTGTGGCGGCAGAAAGTACGCCTTCAGTGGCGACTAAGGTCTTAATTGCCCTGCTGTTTGTTTTGCAAATGTCCCTGGCGAGAGCCGAACCCAACCACCTTAGTCCTAGTCAAGCCCTGGAGCTTAGTTATCTAAGCTTCCATTGGTTGGTGGTGAGTATAATATGCCTTAGCTTTTGGGTGTGCTGCGAATTCAAACTAGCCAGAAGTTCGTTCAGTTGGACGCCTCGGAACGTGTGGCCAACAGGGATGGTGAAACTGTTGCTAGTGATATCATGCCTTTATAGGCCATGTCTGGCCACTTCAAATGAGAATCCACAAACGGCCTCTGAGCATTGAGATAATTGGTATTTAGTGGGATGCATTGTCACCTTGGTATGTGCCTGGGAAGGGCTCAAAACTTTGATACCGAGGAACGCAAGCACAGCTCCAGTAATCTCGAGTAGCGCGAGTGAGCCTCCTACAGCACCAAGAGCGAGCGCTGCCGTTCAATTCAAAAAGGAGGTAGTGCCTGTCGGTTCCCAGACGGAGGGATCAGAAGATCCACAGTTGGACGAGTTACTACATATATACTCGAACCCAACAAGCTCAGACAATTCGTACTCTACAAGGTATTGTTGGAAAGAAAAACCATGATCTCCAAGCTATAAGAATTTGGAGACCGACTGCCAATGCCATAGGTACCATTTACCGTTGTCCTGGAGGGACGGTGTGGCACGCTAACCCAACATGCGCTGGTAACCGGACCGATGAAGGGGTAATCTCTCGCCGACCGCGGTGACGAACAGACCGCAATGCCACACATCCTGCGCGAAATTTTGTATCCAGATGCCCCTGCGCAAAACGGATGGCACGCGCAGAGATTAGCGCGTGCGGTTGGGGCCGGGGTTTCAGTTATAATCTAGGGTTACTGTCCTGGAGAGACAGAGATAGATAAGTCCTGTGCGTTCTGAAGGGATACTGAACGGGGGGAGTGAGGCAGCATGAACGTTGTCTGACAGTACTGCATCCTGCAGCCATTTTGGATTAGGAGGTTGCCTTGCGTTATATTCTGAGTACCTCCAACAATAGAACCAGTAATGCAGCTCTGTACAGCTCGTCAGGTAGTGTACAGTTTTTCAAGAGAAACGTTGTTCTCCTTTTGGTCTTCGCGTGTAGTTGTAAAAAGGTCCGTCTAGCTTTGCCGCCATATCTGCCATCACCGACAAGCACAAAGAATTCACCCTACATATCCACTGATCACCTGGAGCACTCAGTGAGACTCATCAGCAAGTAAGAGCTGGACCTGTGCTTCGTCTGCACAACTTTGGACCTGCGCTGAGGCGCTTCGCGAAACACCCAAAAAAACCACGGGAACAAACACAAGAGATCCCAGAGTTCAAGGAAACTTCCTTGTTGTCCGGGCAGGAACCACCAAACACGCCTACGGGCCTCTCCTGTCATGCCTGTACCTACCCTGAAGCCTATAGCCTAGCTACAAAATTGCCAGAGGCAGCCTTGGCCAAGCGCTCCACCTCAACCGTCAAGGTTCTGTCCAATGTTGGCTTCCCCGACCAGTGGCGTACCCAGATGCCGCAGTTCAACAACTTCTCCTTACAGACAAGATGATTCCGACATGTCCACACACTGGCCAGTGGCAAAGGCAGGGAGAAGCAAGAAAATCCTCATAGCCAAGCATACTGTGACTTCATGCACCCACAGTGCTAATTAGCATGCACAAGCACATTTGCTAAAAACCAGGTCCAGTTACTGACATCTTGATGCCATCCAGCTGAGCGGAAGGGGCACGTTCAGGAGCTGTGCTGTCGCTGGGCGGCTTCTTTTTCAATCCACGCTTGGAAAGGCGTTTCTTCCCATCGCTAGACTGTGGCACCATCACTAGTACTCTGCGTGATTTCCCCCTTCCTGGCGTTGTTGCAGGGGGAGCCTCTGCTGCAACGCTTGCCTGGTCAAAGAGCACTGGTGCGTGCAAGGGTGTATACAATTGCCCGCGCTCATCCATTCCAAGCAAGTACTCCAACAGCGGCCAGTCCGAATCCAGGTTGTTTTTGTCCGACTTAGCAGCAATGGACTCAAAGGCAATATGCAAACCTTGACCAAGCTGCACCAAGCGGATCTCAAAGTATGTCTTCGCACACGGATTGCACCTCGCATGATCAAAAGCTTCGAAAGGCTGTCAGCACTGGAAGATGCATATGTACATATTTGTGGGAAATCGATTAACTTAGGTGTGTTTGAAGTCTAATTGATGGCTAGCCCATGTCCACTTATTTCGACAGTGTAGTGGGAACCCCTTGCGACAGAGAGCTAACACGAAAGGAGTCCACATGATGATCAACGAAAGGTCCTCAGCTTTGGAACTTAACTTTACACTTGGGCTCTCTAGCTGGAGCATTCGCAAGGTCAGACAGTCTATGGCGACATGTAGGCATCATGAGCGTGTTGAGAGGAGAACGGCGCGGGTTTGTTAGGCCTATTTCTTTAAACTACTTCTCCTGCTTGGTGCCTGGCTTCCTGAAGTCCCCGCCTCCCAGCCACTCCATAACCGGACCATTTGGCAGTGTCCACTGGCATGAGCGTGTCACCGTACATCCCGGGAGCAAGCTTGACTTGGCCTGGCGAAACCTCGTGCAGCAGCGCTGCTTTGCGGCCCACCATACCGCTTGCTTTGAGGGCACTTCTCTGGCTTGCAAGCTTGGTG
The DNA here is from genome assembly GCA_905231905.1 of Symbiodinium pilosum. Taxonomy (NCBI): domain Eukaryota; class Dinophyceae; order Suessiales; family Symbiodiniaceae; genus Symbiodinium; species Symbiodinium pilosum. The sequence goes on along the minus strand of CAJNIZ010002085.1, from coordinate 13,312 downwards.
TCATTCACACTTGTCATGTTGATCGTTGAGAGGGAGGTCTCCGGAATCGCCTTCGCAAAACCCAGATTGCAGGCTAGAAATTGTACGATATGCGATTCAGCACGGTGCGCTGCCAGCTCGAGCAGGCTTCGAGCATCCAGGCGTATGGGGTGACGGATGGGGCTGTGGATCTGGAGTCCCTCTGCCAGGTCCAAAATCTTGGCTAGCGCACGGGGGCGCATATTTGGGGGCGCATCGAGCTCGAGGATGTCAGAGCTGTCGGAAGACTTCATCAGCTGCAGGTACACGTGCTCATGTCCACGCACTAGCCAGAGCTTGGAAACCGGCTGGGCCTTGGCTCGGGCAGATTTCTCTTGACCCTTCGCGTCCGAGGTGTTTGTGTTTGAGGTGTCGGCCTCAAGCTCCTCAAGCAGTAGACATTCTGCAGAACTCGCATCCCGTGCGCGGCTTAGGCGGTATGGCTTGCCTGCCTGGTCAGAGCCTCGGATCTCCAGACGAGATCCTTCAGAGTCTTCAGTTGTCAGGGTAGAGAACATCCCAAGCCCCGGAGCCGTGACCATTCGGAGCAACTGAAGTACGGTCTCCTCATCACCATGGTCGATGGCAACTTCCAGCAAATTCTTGCCCTCTACAGGGAGCCTCCGGAGGACTTGATTATCCATCTTCCTGGGCTCCTCCTTCACTAAGGCAAGCTGCTGCTTTAAGAGACGCTTACAAACGCTTCTCTGCAATTCTTCTCGGATTGGGATATCCAGCTCATCAAAAGATGGAATTTCGCATGTCAGCAAATCAGAGCACTCCAAAATCCTCTTGACAAATGGGATCAAGGTGGTTGTGTCACTCCTGCTTCGAAGGCAGTACACAGCAAGCGACAGTGCGGATCCTAGGCGCTGATGGAGCTTTTGGAATTTTGCTCTTCCGCATCCGTGAAGTATACTCGAAACTAAGAACTGTTTGTTGATTTGTAACCCTGCATCCTTTTCTACATAGCTTCGTGGACATGGCAAGAATGGGCGGGAGCACGTCTTTGGTGTTGAAAGAGCTTCTCAAGAAGGGCAGAACGCTCAGGCCGATGAAGTCTTGTATAAGCCTGCAAATCAGGCCCGGCAACGGCACATGTGTGAAAGAAAAATATAATGATTTATGTGGTAATGCTCGCGCGCAGATCCAAATTTCGACGAACCCCGCTTCAATGGCCAGCAGTGAAACCCCGCCCTTCCAAGAAACCTCAGTTGCCATTGCTATGTGGCCCAACCAAGTTTATCAGAAGCATGTTGCCAAAAAGCAACACAAGCTGACATCAAATCCAAGCCACAGATTCAGGCCCTTTGGCTCATCTTCCGCAGCGAGGCACGTCTTCACGTCATGATTCCGGTTAACTTTCTCTAACAGCAACTCCAGGACCTGGCTTCTGCTTGAACTTGCTGCGCTTGAGATTTGGGACTTCCTCGCATTTTAGGCTCTCGGAAGGTGGGCCTTATCGGCAGCGCATGATGTTGCTTCTGGACTGTTCGCGGGCACCCTCTGTCTCCTCAGAGAACAAGCTCTGATAGGCTCCAACAAATCATCAACATTTCAGACAAGGCAGTTGCTTATGCACACATCCAACCTGGGAGAGCTCTACGAACAACGATTTTGACAGGTCCACAAAGACAAGATCGTCTTTGTTGTTTGCGCTGTCGGCTTGCTCGATTGGCGGTGCCAGTCTACCATCCTCCACAGAACAACGCTGCGTCTTCGAAACCGTGGCAACAATCATCTCAATGCCGCCGCCCTCGTACGCGATACGAGAATGGATGAACACGTCGTCACCCACATCCAAGTCCTGCGTGCACTTCCGGGCATAGTGCAGCGAAGGCAACCTTGCCTCGCCTGCGAAAGAAAGCTGAAATACGTTGCACGGCCCAGAAAAACAAGAGGAGCATTGATGAAAGAGGGACTATCCAAACGCCTTCACAATGAGACTCTATATCGATTTGCATGCTCCGCAGCCCTCAAGCAAAATCCTACCGAGCATACACAAAAAACAAGCCTTGCATTAGTCCTGGCTGCAGCTGCCCTGCCACTGATGCGGATCGCTGTCCAACACTTCTCCAGACCGCAAAAAGGCCACGTCAACTGCGGTTTGCCCGGCTGAATCCTCCAACAATGGATTTGCATCTGCTTCTAACAGGAAAATCACCCAATTTCTCTTCATAAGCCACACCGCCAGATGCAACGGGGGGCACTGGTATTTGTCGCCGCCGCCGTCGTGCTGCTTCAGATTTCGTAGCCCATATACTGTCTGCTCGAACTTGCTTTTCACGTTCTGATCATTCTGACTTAAGAGACTAAGCTGCATCTGCTTGTCCACAAGTCCAGCAGATTTGTTTGCTTTGTCTCGTTGCAGTTCTCTCACAAGATAGCTATGTTTCTCGGGTCTGTCTGCGTCGTCGCCTAATAAAACTTCATGCACCTGCACCAGCAGGCTCTGGACCCGATCTCGCACAGACTCCTTGAATGATCTTGACATCCTGGAAAACAAAGAAAAAGTTGCTGAGATGCTAAGAAAATACATGAACCAATATTGTTGTCAAACCCACCTTCAAGTTCTTCAATTTTTCCGGGTCATCAATTCGCGGTAGGAGAAGCCTCAGCTGGCAAGTAAAGCTTGTTGCACCCTTCCAAGTTCTGACAATTGAAACCACATTAGACCACGATGTGACTGTTTCACGTCCCTGCTCGTTTGGTGGCTTTGTTAACACCAAAATGCCATCAGTCTGAGTCATTTCATGTCCTAAAACTGGGGTTAAAGTCAATAAACACTTCATGCGCGGAACACAATTCAGAATTGTCACAACATGCAGGACCAAACACATATGTCATCAGTCAGATATTGTGATTGAGGCTTTCCATCTTTAACATCAGGCATCCTCTCCGATGGGTCACTGGGGACAATCTCCAAGCCCTGCTAGTTAACCTTTTCCCTGCACAACGTCAAGCATCCCCAAAAAAGCCGACATGCATGAGTCGATCGGAGAACATAAATGCAGACAACCCCAAAACAACTCCGATTCTGCGGTCCAACTGCACTTCTGGACTTATGCACGCTGCGTGACCACCCCTGCTGCAGATCCTAGCCGCGCCAAGCAATGAGTACAGATCTGAGCAGAGGTCCGAAATGTGGCTCATCAAGGAGTACAGAGCTACTTGCAGCTAGCCATACTCCGCAGTTGATTGGGGTGTGGTCCTTGTGGATTCTTGTGGGGAGGGATGCAAAGTGGGGGGCCATGGTTGGCTTGTCAAAGATTATGCTGAAAATAGACGTGATGCGCTGCAGTGTCCGGATCTCCACACAATTCAAGGGGAGTGTACCTGGGCAACGCTCCAAGCCCCAGCTGAAATTTGAAACGACAAGTGAAAATCTAGTAAACAAAAAAAGCCGTCAACGCGGGAACCCCAAACTCATCAGACCAAGCCCATGCGGTACTGCCTTACTCCTTAACTATGACTTCTTTGCCTGCGGAAATCAAACTGAAAAGACGATCATGCTTTCCGTTTTGACCCCATTCCAATCCAAAATGTTGCTACGCCAAGATTCCCCTCCTCGTTCGGCGTGCTCAACCACTGCTGTAGCTCCTGTCCGATGCAAGACCAATAAAGGATTCAGACCCTGACCTCAGGAGGCATGAAAGCTGATAGTTGCGCCACCAGCTACCCTTCAAGAAGAGATGCACTGCCTACCTCGCAAGCCAGTCTTTTCATTGGCCAGGCACACCAAGCAGTGCTGAAGCGTCGAAGTCTCTCGCTTATCTCAGTCCCTAACAAAGAGCGAAACGATACGGTCTAGAAAACGAGGAAGCCCGCACAGGCACTAATTGCATGGAGTCGCACACATCTACAACCCCGCCACATACGGTTTGAGAGATTAGGCGCTGCAGCGTAGCCGAGGGAACAAGTGTTTGAGGTAACAGGAGCACGAGGAAATCCACAAATGACCAAACAGGAAAGTAGGATCGTGGCTGACCAGTGTACCATTCCAGTCTAAGCTTTTCGTTCCTGGGTTGGGAATTTGGGTGGCGATTAAAGGCGAGCAGTACTGTTGTGTTTGGCACCTGGAAAGCTCGCATCTGCGAGGCATCTCGCAAATTCTGCCTTCATAGGCTGTTATGCGGTCACCTTCTGGCAGTAGGTCCTTGGCGGTTTGTGCCTCCTTCTCGTATTCTGCTTTCATAATCTTCACCAACTCCACATTCCCCTTTTGCGCGGCAAAGTGCAGCGAATTGTGGCCGTCTTTGTCTTGAAGGTTCATCAGCTCCTGCCACACCAATGGAAGTTGGATCCCACGCGTTCTCAACGGCTTGCTGCTCTATCGTTCTTTCATACCTCCTGAGTTTTTCATGGTCAAGACCCTGAGCCGGTCCTTGAGTCTGCTTTTGTTTTTGGCCGGTACCAGGAACTTTTTGAACATGCGAATAGCCTCTTCGGGGTTTTCGCAATCTGCCAGGGCCGCAGCATGCATGACAGACTGCCCGGAATCAGACCGGAAATCCAGGCAGTGCACTTCGTTGTCCTGGAGGCCATCATGTCAGCATGGTACTTCTTCACGGACCACACTTTGACAAAACAAGGGTACAGCCTTTGCAAGAATTATTATGTTTCTGAACACAATCCTTCAAATATCTTGTCCAGCTCTATCCAAACCGCAAATATGTGAGTCATGCACGACCACAAATACACAGACAGTATGGCGGCGCAGCGCGTTGACAATGACCCTTTCCTATCGCCCACGACAATACGTGTCGAAAGAAAGCTCAAATCAAGAACTTCTCAAGTCAACAAGTAAAATTCATGACATGATAAAGCGCCAAGATGCGGGACAAGCAACGGATAAGTCAGAAAGAAATTCTTCAACTTCAGGATTAGAAAGACAAACAATATTTGGAAGCACAAAGCGCAGCCACATCTGCTTTGGCTGGAAATTTAAGAGACATCAACATGGAATGATTACTTGATTTGCCAGCCCATCACCCTGAACTTCCACGTGCATACTGCGGCGGGCGGAAAATTCATCGCACTGCCATGTCTTCAACTTGAGCCGTGCCAACCCCCTTCCTCGCGTAGACCCCTCCACCAGCTCAAGGCCTCAAGTCCTCCGTTTGCAACAATGATAGTATTACAATCTTATTCCGGCGTGATAAGTCCTCCGCTAGCTGCTAGCCAGGCCAGTGAGTTTCTGAGTACTCCACGCTCTCCGCAATACAAAAGCATTTGCAAGCGACGAAACTATCCGCCTGGCGTTGCTATTGGAGAGGAGCTTAACACCAAAAACTTGTTGCCAAACCCCCCCACGCTAGCCATTGGCAACAAAACCCTTTCAAAAATACCTTCGGTAGGCATCAGCGGGCCGAAAGTTTTGAACTACGGGGTATCTTAATGCATAGGCTAACATACAACGACTGTGCGGAGTAGCGGAAGGGGTCCCACATGCCATTTGCACTGGCCTTGCTAGCGGAATATTTCATACGCGGCTTTAAAATTACAATACTGTTTAGTTCCGGCGGAGGTCCCAAGGCTCTACAGGCCCAAGGGGGTTGCGTTTGCGCCTTAGCTGGACCACTTGCTTGTCATGGCAAATGGGTCGAACTGCCGGCCCGCCGCAGCGTCGATTTTGACAGCAAGTGTGACTTGGCCACGACACCTTTCTTGGCAGTGACCTCCTTGACCTAAAGGCCTTTTCAAACATACCGTCCCCAGCGCTAAATTTGCTGAACCATCGGCTAGAAAGTTCATGCTGTGGCGGGCGGAAAATTTGTCGCACTGCCATGTCTTCAACTCGAACCGTGCCTGCCCCTTCCTCGCGTAAACTCCTCCACCACCTCACGTCCTCTGTCTGAAGCAATTAAAGTATTACAGTTTTATTCCGGCATGAGATTTTTTCAGCTAACCAGGCCAATGAAAGCTGCTGAGTACTCCGCGTCCTGCTCAATGTAGAAACATGTACATCCGACAAAACTATCCGCCTAACAATGTAATTTGGAATGGTGCCCTTGTGGCTTCAATCAACGTTGCATGAAAGTGCTTGCCCCCCATCACTTTACGCTTTTCCAATGAGTCAATGAAAGATAACACCTTAGCTATATTGAAAACTCCTAATATCCCTTCATGACCCCTATAATACTCCCCATATAACCCCCCACATAACCTTTGAAGGAGTTTAAACTATAGCTCACATATAGAGGTGTCAAGGTTAGCTGCCTGCGACCTGACCACGACCCTGTTGGACTTGCACATGCACCAAGATCACTTTCAGCATTGATTTGCTGATTCGTTTGCTCCAAACCCAGAAAGAATTGCGGCCATCATTTTCAGACCACGATTCGGGATGGGAGCTCTATGTAAGTGGCAGTTCATGTGAAGGTACATTTGCAAAAGATCCACAAAAAAATAAATAGCATCGGCAGCAGGTCCTCCATGAAGCCGTCAACGAAATCAACATTTCCAGACCTGATAGCTCCGATGAAACACTTCTGTTGGATGTCTTCACTAAGCTTGCTGGTCAGCTTTCCCGCAGTTGCCATAGTCGCTTTAAGACCGGCCCCCTTCGTCGTCACTGCCAGAATCTCCATGACACTTTGGCGCTTAAAACCGCCAGTTTCCCAAGCAGATGCGAAATTATGGACGGTAGCCTCTGACCATGATTTCTCACACAGGAAGCTTTCCCAGAGCGAATTTGGATCTGCATCTGGGTCTGAGGATTTGCCCTTGGAGTCACCAATCTTGTTGGCCAACATGTGGAAGCAAGAGTCACCTGACCAAAGAAGCGTTGGCACCGCCAATCTGCTGCAACTTTGGTTTATATTTTCAGGATGACGGCGACAACAACGAAGACTGTTACTACCCGATGGGTCAATTTATTGTCCGGCTTGCGTGCAAAAATCCTTGACTTATCCGGGCTCTAGCTAGATCTTATTTGTTCGTTGAAAATGCAAAAATCGAATCATTTTTGGGTGCTGTGCATTTTTTGCACGCTCTGTTCAAGAATTTGGAATTTCTTACAAGCCTGCCAGGGCTTCGTGGAAAACATATCCCCTGTGCATTCACCCTTTACATTGGGGAACCCCATTTTTCACTTGAAACGGTGGGTCCCAAGTAGATCAGCTGTGTAAAATGAAAAGTTTTGGGTTCGAGCAATGTTCGCGCATCTCTTTGACCATTCCCAGGGCATTTTTTGGATGTGAAGGGCCCACATTCGTCACGCAATTTGGGACATGTAGGTATGTGAAATGACCCTCCCCGGGCGCATCAACCATCATCAAATCTAATAATCCTTCATGACATATGTGATGATTACGGTGATGATGCTCATGATGGGTGATGGCGATGATCGCGATGATGGCGATGATGATGATGATGATGATGATGATGGAACATGTTTGATGATGAAGGTGAGCTACACTGCAACATGAGGAAACCGAACGCAAACAGGCACATGTACAGCGGTTTCTAAACAATAGGGTTGGACTATAACATCCTATATGCTTCTTAGTGTAAGTTTAGAAAAGTGCCTGTGATTTGTGGACCCCCACATAAAACTGAACTAGCGCATATCTTGCGGGGTCATGCGGGTCCCTGCTGCTGATTGATACTTGAGCCGGGCCCGGGTACCAGATTGTTTGGTGGGTTGCTGAAAGGGGGACAGTGCAAGGTTGGTTGTATCAGGTGCCTTGCTCAGGCTGAGATCTCTCCCAGAATTGTTGCCCTCAAAAAAAGTGGCCCCAGGGGACCCCCCCAACTAAACTGAACCGTTTTAGGCGGGTTTCCGGGGCACCCATTCCACAGTGGTAGTTGGAAGGGGGATGAAAACATGTGGTTGAGGGAGCACACTGTTCTTCTGCGCTAACACGGAAAATTGTGGAAAAGGGGTGGTCCTCTCCCCTTCTCGCACCGCATCCTCACGAATGGAAAAAAAAAAACGACCACAAGGAGACAAAGGAAAGCCCCCACTTTGTCCTAATTTTCGTTTTGCATCGATTTCCTCCATTTCTCTTCATTTGACTAATAATATTTACAGAAGCACTATTAGTCTGGGAAGAAAATTCGGTTAGAGATTCATATATTGGTTTGGCAGCGTACATTGTCTAGCACAGCGCCTCGTTTTTCTCCGCAAAAGCTGAATCTGTCGTGGAGGCACGGGGGCTGGGTTGCTGGGACGAAACCCTAGGAGTAAGGAAATGCAAGGCCGTCAGGGTGGTTGCGGGGGAGAACCGAAAAGGAAGCTGCAGCGGGTTGCTCATTCACTCGGTGCATGCGCTAGGCTGCAGCAGACCGTGCCTCACTCTTTTCCCCGCAAAAAACTGAATCTGTCGTGGAGGCACATATGTGCGTGTGGCTGCTTTGCAGCCGGCAATAGCCTGCACACGGATACCACATATATTTACTTGCATGTTGCAAAAAATACATGATCATGTTGAAAATTTTCATTGCTTAAAAACCTTGCTTAAATTTCTATTCAAGCATTTTCCAAACATGCTTAAGTAAGCAATCACCGCGTATCTAAATTTGACACTGTTTTTTTAGTATAAACCCTTAATCTAAAGACTATAATGCTTAATCAAAGAAAACAATGCTTAATTAAAGGGAAAGTGTTTATTCAGAATTCAGATGATAGCATTAGGCATGAATGAGTTTGAATAAGCATGATTCTTTTTAAGCAACTAGTTTTGGAAGATCTGGGAACTCCTTGAGATAGGAGTCTCAGGTGGCATTGGAGGACTTAAAGGGTGTTTTGACGGGGAGGCTCTAAGGTCAGCTCAAGCGGAGCTTACAAAGGGATTTAAAGGGAGGCTTAAAAGGCAGGCCATGGCCAGTGCCATAGCTCTTGGTTTGCCATTGCCAATTTCTTTGCGGTATGACTTGCAAAAAGGTCTTAGGCACGAAGAGACGAAGGGCCAACGTCCATCAGAAAGTGAGTACACGCAGCTTTCAATTGAAACGCGATGCAATGCGAATAAGCGAAACGAACTGGGGGGATGAAGGCCCCGGCCCTCAACCCCCTTGTGGTCTTGGGAGCGCTGTAGGCAACCGCTGCCGTTGAGCAGCTGGTTAGTGTCTGTCTGTCCAGCTGTCGGCGGGACAGCTCAATCAGGCACTGTTGCGCAGAGCACTTCAGTGGACTGCTAGAGAGGGCAAGGCTCAGCACGCTTCGCTAGGATGCCCTAGGCCATCCCCAAGGAGCTGAAATGACTGGTCTGCGTTTTTCCCAGTTCTGCTGCCACTTCTTGTCGACGCGCCACGCCGCGGTCAACTTCTTGCGATGACTGGGGAAAGGTGTCCTGCGCAGCAGTTGTAACACACACGAAAAGGCGTCGGGGATACCCAGCCAAGAACGCCTCCCATATGCTCGCAAAGCAAGGGCAACAGACTCGGAGTCTACACAAACACATCCAAAGTCAATCAACAATTCCTCTGCTACCCACGTTCTGAAGGCTGCCAAACACCAGGCCATACGATCGGTGGTGTCTGCTGCAAAGCCCGACCTTAAGTCAGGACGGCCACGTGGGATCCGTACTGGCATGTTGGGTCCCGGCGCGCTCCCCCCCTTCCAGGAGAAGAAGCAATCGACGCCAACGGGCAGCCAGCTTAGGAACGCGACCTGCAGCAACCACGACATCAAAAAAGTAAGGACGGCCAAAGTTCGGTGTACCACTGTACCACACAGGCAGCTCTTTGCAAGGAAGGAACACAGACGGAACGGCCCGGGAAGGCCCATCCAATCTTTTCTTGGCTGAATGGACGTGGAGGTTTCCACTGTAAAGGCTGCCCCCTATAACGCGTAAGGAAGAGTGCCTTGAAGCACACGACTCAACGCAGGACTGCTCGACCGTCCTTCGGCCACAGCACGTATAGTGACTCTGCTATCCAGCATGGCCAAGGTACCGCTGTCAGGATGCTGCCGCGCAGCAAACTGTTCGGAAGCAGTGTACATTCGGGCCTGAAGCACGTTTATGTGACCAGGTTGCCTGAATCTATACCTTGAGACCTCCTTGACAGACGGGCTCTCAGCGAGCTCCCCAATCCACTCAGGATCTTCATGCTGCTCGCAAACCGAAGCAGCAACAGCGAAAACCTCCTCAGCGCTGTTGGGCTGCCCAACTTCCTGCAGCCACGCGCTGAACCAAAGGCAAGGGGTAAGCGGCAGCGGCGTGAGTACGCTGCAACCGATTCGGCTACGCAAGGCAGACGCCCGAACACACAGACGGCATCACGCACCGACACGCGATCAAACTCGACCACAGGGGTCTTGGTGAAAGCACCCTCGATGACAAAATGCTTTGCGGAGTTAGCACAAGTGCAAGCAGGCGAAACCGCAAAAGCCAATGTTTGTTGCGCAAGCACTGGCTGGCTTTGCGGTAGCCGCAACGAAGCTGCGCAAACACTAGCGGGAGATCGCGCACCCTAGCCCCAGCATACGCTGGAAACGAGCCAAGTAAAACATGACACTTGACCCTGGTTGTTCGACGCTAAAGCTTAGAGCGGAGACGGGGCAGTCTCAAGGCACCCAAGGTAGCACACGGTGGCCAGCTAACCCCACAAGCCCTCCATCTCAAATCAGGGAATCTAAACCTAGGCCCCGGAACGTCGACCCCATCATGGACCCGCAGCCCGAGTGCACTGTGGGCCTCTGACCTCCGACCGTGCACTCGAGCCACGGCAAATCTCGACGCAGTCAAACAAAATGCCCTCGGACACCAAGGGAGGCACGGGCAGGAGATTTGGCACGTTGGTGTTGTTTGCTATCCGGTCCGCCAATTTCCCACGTGCCACGTCCTGTTCGAGGAAGTCATGACGCCTTCGCCTTGCCTCCCAGAACGCTTGCCCTTTGCTCCTGCCCTTAGCTTTCTTGCCTCGCCCTTATCTCAACTCCTGCCTGGCCTCTTAGTGAGAGACATGGGTCTGCGCAAGGTCCCACCCCTAGATGGCATCCACAATCGGATCCTCAAACTCAGTAATGTAATCATCGTCCGGCTCAGAACCGTTTTCCTTGGCGACGTGCACGTCACACACAGGAGTCTTCTCTGTTGACGGGCAGTTGCTGGCACTGTTCTTGGACTGGAGTTCCCTGGAAAGCTTAGAGCCAAAAAGACATATGGCCTTGACTGCTTCAACATACGTTAAGTTGCCCTGAAACTTTAGCACAAGCGTTTTCGTGCCCCCGAGAGACAGCTTAGAGTGTCGGAGCAGCACACACGTGGCTAACAACGCCTCGAAGTGGGTGGTGTGGCAGGCCACATAGGAATCCTTCGTCTCATTGTTGCGCTGCATCACCTGGAAGATTGCCTGCTCGAAATGATGGCACTTGACCCCAGGACGCAATCAAAGCCTCAACAAGACATTTCTTTCTTTCTCAGGCAACAGAGAGCGCCTGGGCGCTTTGGCCAGCCATCCAGAGTCAGACTCACCGAAGATGGAACAACAGGTGAAACAAACCAAAGTGAGCGCTCTCCCCCAAGAGGAACCATGTGGGGAAGGGGCACGGCAAGCCCAACGTCTCCAAGCCCTGGCGAGGAACTCAACCCAGCGGCAAGGTGACTACCCTTGACAGACCGTTTTTGGGGAATCATTGGTGAGTAGGCTCTACGCTCTAGTAGCTTCTGAGCCGACTGTTTGCCTTCGTGCATTTTGGGACGGATTGGCTCAGTGTTTGGGCGAATGACTCTACCCTCTGCCAGCTTGTGAGCGGGCATAGTCACCTCTTCCAGCCAACGCGACTGCCCGCTCTTTGCTGCTACGGGCTAACGACGATTGTCGTCTCCCGTTGCTTCCAGGGTTCGCTAACCAACTTTGGCACGCTCCCGCCCCTTCCGTTTGCACTCGCGCTCTGCTGCTTGCATCTGCAGCAGGAAATCCGGGGGCCTTGGCGTCTCCCGTTCGCTGCAGGAGCATTTGGGCTTGGGACCTCCTCTGCGGCAATCGCAAGCCTTGAACTTCCTGCCAGAATACTCTGCTTCCCGTTGCTGTTGACGCAGAATGAGCGCTTTCCGCTTACCCTCCTGCTTGCGCTTCCAAGTCAGGCCTGCTGGCGATTGTGGCCACATCCAGCGAGCGTTCTAGCTGCGGCTGAGAAAGGCGGGACCGACTGCGGCAGGGCTCTTTGTTGAATGGGCGGGACTTCTCTACTAACCCCTGCTGAGCTTGAGCCAACAGTCCTGCCCATGAAAACCGCTTGAAAAACCTCTTGCTTAAGTTGCGTCCTCTGCTGATTCGCGATGTCAGCCAGGCGCTTGTTAGCTGCCTTGGTCTTGCGGAATGTTCCCCAACATGGTTTGCTAAGGTACTGAACTGCGAGAGTTTTTTGATAAATATGCTTCCCATCGCAAGTTGAACAGAAAAATTTCTTGCCTAAATTGACAAGACGGCGCGAAGCACGCAAGGACCAGTCAGGGGGAGGAGGAATAGCCCTGAACTTACACCCCAAAAAATCAGACTTTTGAACTTGCGCAGCATGGTTGCGGCTCTTTCCCAGCACACCCGCAATTGCACTCAGTTCTCGCCTCCACTGATCAGCTCCACATTCAGCAGCACACTCTGCCTCCGAACGACGGGGGTCTGATCCATGTTTTTTTTTTTTAACCGGTTTTAGTTCTCTGGGCCGCACCGACGGCGTCCGTAGTAAGGTCCAAGTTGCCAGAGGTCAGTCGGCTGGGTTTTGGGTCTCCCCATCCAGGATGGTGGAACCTTAGGCAGTAGTCCAGTGAGCGAGGACACTAGACAGATATTGCTGTCTTGGACTTCGGCAGCAACAATTGCGAAAGCCACAACACGCAGCCTGCCCAGTCCACCAGAAGCGTCAGCGGCAACGTTTAGCCCTGACAGGTCTATAAAGGTTTGGCTTGCCCAGACCCCTTCTGTCTCCGGTGAATCCCTGCCAACTATTCAGGCTGGGCGGGCCGCGACTGCTCTGGGCGCGAGCAGAAGCAATCCTGTTGGATCCATTGGCAAAGTTCCTGAGCTTTTAGGTCAGGACCAACGTCCAGGACTGTCACCAGGGCAAGAGAGCAGAATGTGCTCCCAAGTATTATCTCCTCTCTCTCCTCTCTCCTCTCTCCTCTCTTCTCTCTCCTATCTCTTCTCTCTTCTCTTCTCTTCTCTCCTCTCCCTTCTCTTCTCTCTCCATTCCTCTCTCTCCTCTCATCTCTCTTTTCTCCTCTCTCCTCTCTCCTTTCCTCTCTCCAGCAAGGCCAAAACTGACGACAATTCTGCGTTTCGCGACCACGACCCCCCTGATCCCTGCGACTGTTGACACTCTTGAGACGCAAAGACCCGAGACGAG
>CAJNIZ010002084.1:3144-27163 GCA_905231905.1 Symbiodinium pilosum | reverse complement strand
ATTAAAAATTGTACGAAAGCACCTTGAAGTTAGGTATCGAAGAGCTTTTGAAATTTCCCCGTTTGGCAGGCGGGTCCCAGCATGAAGCCGCCTAAATTAGAGAAACACGCAGGATGGCTATTATGTTTATTGTTTAGGGTTATGTAAGAGAAGCCCGAAACGTACAAGGGAATATGCCTCAGAGGCCAAGCAGCCCACGCGACTCTAAGCTCTAAACCCCTAAATCCTGAACCCTACACCCTAAACCCTGAGCCCAAAAAAACCAAAACCATACACCCAAATTACATCCTTTTTCACGGATAGCTTGAGAAACCGGCTCTTCCAGACGTAGACTAAGTTGGGACTTAAGACTCAGCACTTGAGGTCTAGGATTGAAGGCGGCGTACGGTTTAGGGTTTAGGGTGCTTCCGCGCTTCGGGTTTTAGTTGATTAGGGTTAACGGATGGGGGGTTAGAGGGGGGGTTTGAAGCTTAGGGTCTAGGATTAAAGGGCCTTTGGCTTGATGGATTGCGCTGTAGGTGCTTTCTGCTCCCGATCTGAGGGCAAACAGCCCATTGGAACTGGCACAGCTTACGAGCGCCTTTCATGTGAGCTGTAGTCTAAAATCTCCTGGTATCCCCCTTAGTACCCCCTATAATACTCCCCTATACAATCCCTATATAACCCCCTGTAAGGAGTGTAGACCATAGCTCATGTAGAAATGCTGCTCTTGGAAGTGAGCTATATAGCCTCAGTCAGTTTAGGATTTAGGGTCAAGGGGTTAAGTTTCCCAGCTTTCTGCGAATCTGGCTACCCCGAGGGATCTTGGGACAAAAAGGAAGCATATCGAGAGCCCTCGTCGAATCTAACAAGCTGTTTGGGGTTCCCTTTCCAAGGAGCATTCGGTTCTCACTACGGGCACATATCCTTCCAGGAACATTTTCTTTGGATCTCAGCTGTCTATAGACAACTTAAACTCTACAAAAAAGTACTAACTACTTCAGCCTATTTGGATGTTGGGGATTGTAAGATCGGCAATCGGCTGCTCGCAAGTGTTGAAAAATGCCACGGCTAAGCGAGATGCCACTCGATGGCCAAGAACCCAGTCACTGGATTGTAATACCCCAAGCCCTAACCTAAACCCTAAACCCTAAAACCCTAAACCCTAAACTAGCCTGAAGCAGGCCTCGTTTCTAATATTCAGGTTCTATTACCCCAATATAGGGGTCATATAGGGATTATAGGGTATTTATTGGGGTTATATTGAGATAATGGAAAATAAAATGGAAACTACTCTTTAGGGTTTAGGGTTTAGGGTACCCCTTAAGTAGATAGAATATGAAGGGTACCTGTAGGCTGTGATGTGTAGGATACCAGGTGCCTTCTCTCTAGCCCTAAAAGTCCAAGGACTCAGACAGTAGGGCAGTAAAGCGGATATCAGAGTATATGATATTATATGCGATTACAAGGTCCAAGGATTCAGAAACTAATGTGTCCTTAAACCCTAAACCCCTAAACCGGTCCCAAAGGCTAATCAGAACAGAATCCTTGGACCCTCAGGGAACGTCAGCATCCGCTGGCTACCAGAAAACCCAGTTAACGTCACTCAAAAACACATAATCCCTTCATGGTAATACTTTAGATGATGAACCCCACCCTCTAATAGTGACTATAAGGGATAATAAGGATTCTATTAGGGTCCTCTTATATCCCAGTTATACCACTATTACAGGGTGGGGGAGGGGGGGGGGGTCCTCCTAACCAATACTAAAACACACCTCACCCTTGAGATTGAACATTACCCATCGGAGACCTTGCATATAGGAGGCCCAGTAAGCTAGGACTGAAAGACAACCTCTTTTTTTTTTAATATTGCTTATATATAGTAAATCTTAGGACGTTAAGAAGGGAAAGGGCTTGCTCAAAACCCCGGAATATGAGCATGAAGGGGTTACTAGACTTCAAGTAGGCCATGTGTCCTCTTGCAGGGGGCACCACCGAGAAGTGCACAAAAGTTCCTCAACATTATTATGCCAAAACCTAAACTCTGTAAACCCAAAGCCCTGAACCCTAAACCCTCAACTAAACCCTATACCCTATAGATTATCAACCCTAAACTAAACGCTAATGCCTAAACCGTGTCTACAAAGTAATGCGGGGAGCCCTGTGAACCCATAAGTGCCCCAAGAGGTTTAGGGTTTCAGGGTTAGGGTTTAGGGTTTTAGGGTTTAGGGCCTTTTCCAAGCCGCCCAAAGCCTAGGGTTTAGGGTTTAGGGCCTTCTAAACCTTCCAAACCATCCTAAACCCTTAACCCCGTCCCTAAACCCAAAGCCTCTTCTTTGCCGCACAGCTGTCGCTCCATCATAAGTAGGGCTATAAGTACAATGATGTAAGTAGTTACGAAGCCTCCTGAACCTTCAAATAGGTACTACTATACGAGGCTATTTTCCAGAGGGCCCAAGCACAGTACCATATTCTTGATAAAAGAATTCTTGCCCCACTTAATTAGAGTCCCCTGCCTCCTGTAGTTATCCTAAGACTTAATAAGGGACCCCAATGGGTGCAGGGTTTCCTCCATCAACAATAACAAGTCAAGGTATAGTCCTTAGAAAAAAACCATACAACACCAAACACCTAAAAATCCTAAATACCATAAAAATCCTAAAGCCCTAAATACCCTAAATCGCCAAAATCCTAAACCTGGGCTAATATATACCGAATAACCCTAATATGACCCTAATAACCCTAATATAACCCCAATAACCCTAATATAACCCCAGAACCTCGCCAGGGTGGCATGCTTTCATGGGCGGACGCCTTCAGCGTCGCCAGCTTCGCGGCGTGAGGATTTGGGGCGGGGTGCCCTGAACCTAAACCCTGTTTAGGGATTAGGGTTTAGGGTTTAAGGTTTAGGGTCAAAGGGTTTGGGGTTTAGGGTCAAAGGGTTTTTGGTTTAGGCTTTAGGAACCTTATCCGAAACCCTTTACCTGGAAGAAGGGTCGGGGTGTAAGGTTCAGGCTTTAGGTTTTGGAGTCTTGCTTTGGAGCTCAACTCAGAACATGAGCATCCCCCGACCCCAAGATCTAGGAAGACGAAGCCTATTTCCATGTTCCAACTTTTTCTATAGCTGAAAATGAAAGCTGTCGTCCAAGTGCAGGCAACCCTTCAAAACAAAAGACGTCGCAGACTTTGCCAAGGAATCATGTGGGAAGTCCACCAAATGTCATTCAGGCCTTGTCGTGGGTACCCTAAACCCTACACCCTGCATCGTCTGCATTCCCCCCGCCAAACACGCCTAGGAAATTGGGGCCTTGAGGACCCCAGCGTTTGCAGTGAGATGCCCTGGATGGGGCATCTAGCTGCAGCAATGTAAGACCTTCTGAACCCTATAGGAACCCTACTGGTGGTCACCCTTGCATAAGGCATGTCTAAGGCTTGTATATGCTTATGGAGAAACTAGCAAGTATCCAGAGTCTATGTCAGGCTTGCAAGGGGAAAGCTATCTACCAGAAAGTTGTAATCTATCCCTAATGGTTACTTCTGCTTTTTTCGTGACGCTTGCTTCGAGTTCTGTAAACTGGTCTCACACCACCCGCTTGTTCACATGGTGGTGATATCCTCCACGGACGTCCACACCTGCCTGCCACAAGTTCAGGTCTAGGGTTTCGGGCGTAGGGCTTAGGATCTACATAGGCTTTAAGCGATTGGGCTTGAGGGTTCAGGGTCTAGGGTTCAGGGCATGGGGTTTCAGAACCTGAATTAAATTCTACGGCGTCATTTCAACCCCAACCCTACACCCCGATCCCATGTTGTGATCTCCAAATACCCTACTCTAAGCGTCCCTAAGGGCTCTCCGTTTCAAGCCCCATGTGGCGGGGTGTTAACATTGCAGTCTTGAAGTATAGGACCCTGCTGCGGCGAAGGAAATTTTGTGTTTTGAGGATCTGGTGCGTTTCGCCGTTTTTTTGGATACTAGGGTTTTCGGTGGGGGGGGGGGTCAGAGTTCAGGGTGCGATAGGTTGCAATGTTTAATGTGTTTTTTTTGGGTGGAGGGGGTGGGTGGTCCTCTAAGAACTTGGGATTTGAAGAATAGGGTTCAGGGTTTTGAGCTTAGGGTCTAGGGTGCAGGGTTTGGGCTTGCACCAGGACTATCATTCGCTCTGCTCTATGAAGACCGAAGCCCTAAACCCTAAACCCTGAACTGGGCCAAACTACTTGGTGCTTCGTAGGGAATGAGACGAGCAATAATTACCACTTGCCTGTGCCCACTATGCACCATGGAGAAGCCTCAAATGCTACACCCGGAACCCACAAGCAAAAACCTAAATGAAGCTGTCGCATGTGATTGCTTATTGACTTTTTGGCATTCCTTTCTCAAACCTCCCATGTTTTTCATGCTTGTGAGCCGCATGAGCCCTAAATTGTCTACACTTGTAGGCCGATGTATCTGAATCCAGCCTGTCTTGGGGCACCATCCGGCGAGGTTTTCCCCTAAGGGTCCAGGTACCGAAGCAATAGGGCTTCAACTCCCTAAACCCATTTGGGTTCCAGTATTTGGGATCTACGTAAAACTCTGTTACTTAGGTACTTGGACCCTACTTATAGCATTCATGCAGAAAGTGTTCGACGTGTTGATGTGGGAAAGCCTGTTAAGCAAAGCTTCTGGGCAACGCAAACCCCCAACCGTCCCACACGCTGAACCCCTACACTGTAACTCTTATCCTCGCTGCTTGCCGGTGCAGAGGGACCTTGTAAGTATCATTATGACAGTTCTACGCCATGTAGTAACTCCAGCTATGTCCATCATACCCTCAGGGTCCAAAGACCCAAATAATATGGTTTTAGAGCGCAAATACTATATCATGAATGGTATTTGGGCCCTAAAGCCCTATTCTTTGGGTCCTATTGGACCCTTAAACCCTAAACCCTAAACCCTACACATCCCCCTAGAAACCCCTTTAGAGGGAGCCCTATTTTTTGGGTCCTTGGACCCTTAGATTAAGTTAATTTCTACATCCCCTGACCTCGGCCGAAGGTCCCAAATCCCAGTACCTGGACCCCCAGAAGTATGTAAGGTTTAAGGTTTAGGACCCCAAAAGTATGTAAAATAATGGCCTCTATGGCCATTATTAGGGGTTGAGGGCTATTGTCTTACATACTTTTGGATTTTAGGTAGCTTCAATTTTTTCCATTCCTCCAGAAGTTCCCGCGACCCTGAACCCTAAACAAGGACCACTCCTCGAAGAGTCGGCGCTCGACTCGATTCAGGGACTCCTCATCAGACAGGGCACTAGCAAGCTGCATCATGGGGGCTTCGGGGCTCAGGGAGGTCAACCCTATACCCTAAACCCTAAACCTTAAACCTAGCTTAGGATGTGGGATGTTGGGTTCAGGTGGGATGGTGGCCCGGGTTGGAAAGGCTCAGATTTCATGGCTACTTGGAGGCTCATTGTAATTTTGTATAGTTAAGCCACTTTTTAATGCATAAATACCTCAGTCATACGGCCGCTATGCCTCCGAATACATAGAGGGTCCAAGTACCCAAATATGGGGGTTTTAGGCCTCAACTACCATCCAGATTACTAATATGTCGGTACTTGGACCCTCAAGGCTATTGTTACGAGTTATACCTGGATTATAAGTACCCTGAACCTCCAAGTAGATGTTGTGGTTCAGGGCTCAGCCGGCGTGACTTTCACGTGATAGGCATCGGTCCTAAGGACCCAAATGATAGGGTTTTAAGGGCCCAAATACTATATCATTAATGGTCTTTGGGCCCTAAAACCCTATTATTTGGGTCCTTGGACCCTTAGGTTAGAGCATACGGACCCCACCTCAAACCTTCCTGACCTTAAAATCTTCCCCCGATGGGGCCGAAGTTGCGGGTTCCCCGCAGCCAGATTTCGATCTATTGGGGTCTACACTGGGCCCCCTACTTATGGAACCCTCTGTTTGCTAAGTGGACAAGTTGCCATACACCTTGCAAATGAAGCCAAAGTCGACAATGGCCACACTTAGTAAACCAACACTGCTGTGCTCTGCATCTCACTTGATGGTTAGCGCCCTACACATTTACCCCCTTTCGGAGTTTAGGGTTTGCAGTTCTAGGGTTTAGGGCTTTACCCTGCGTGACGCAGAAATTTCTGATGTTATAGGCTTAGTTGTAAGTAGTTCCTAAGTCCCATGAAGCCCCAACAAGACCCCGAAGCCCTAAAACCCTAAACCCCTACACCCTAAACCCCTATTCCTGGCCCCTGCACCCTGAGTCTCCTTTCCGACAATCACGCGGTAGGTGTCGGTAGAAGATGTCTCCTCTGCACACCTCGAAATCAACATATGAGTAGCGTTTTTTGGTGGTTAAACCTAGTAAGATAATATTCCTTATATAAAATACTATACCCCAAAAGGAGCATAGAATCTTACTCTAGATTGGGTACCATAGTATCCCCAAATTACATACTACTCATAGGGCCGGTTCAGGTTCAGTACCCGGCCGGTAACTATCCGCCTGGGGAACCTACACCCTGATTACGATCTTGATTTGAAGAATCTTCCGGGCTCACCCCAAACCCGAAATTCATGGTTTCCCCCAACCAACCCCCCTTGCACTACCCACCCGCCCAACCCAAGGCTTTGCTTTCATTAGCCTCGATTAAGCTTAAAAACAAATTAACGGCGAACTGTTTGGTGGGCGGTATAGAGGTGTGGAACCCATGATAAGCCCCAAGTCCCCGACACTAACTTACTGGTCATCAAGTCCCACACTCCTACATAGAAGTTCATGGGACCTATAGCTGGGAAAAGAACCTACTGGCATCAGGCCGGTTAGGAGCAGGGTTAGCCGGCCTACGAAGTCTCATGAACCTCCAGGCAAACCCTAAACTGCTCCTGACCTTCACATGCCGGGCCTAGCTCAAGGGTTCATGCTTAGAGTGAAGATCTGGGCATTGGGGTTTTTGGGTTTAGGGTTTAGGGTCACGAAGCCTAAGCCCTAAAGCCTAAACCCTAAAGGGATTCAAAGCGAAACCTGCTGATTTCACGGTTACCTCTCCTAACCAACCCTCAGCACCACTGCACAAGTAAGTCGTACTTTTATTGCTGGTTGAACCAGGTAAGTCTTGGGGTTTAGGGTTTAGGGTGTAGGGGTTAAGGTTTAGGGTGTAGACTTTAGAGTTTAGGGTTTAGGGGTTAGGGATGGTTGAACCAGACTCTTCTTAGACTCTTACTGGGGGGACTACAATGACTATGGAAAAGACCCTCATAACAAATACTGCGGACTCAAATGAAATGTGTTTTTCGTGGCTGAACCTAGTAAGCATAGATGATTTATGTACCAAAATGGTTACGGATCAAGAACTCATTAGTATTAGAAAGGAAGGAGGCTTATCTCCAGATTCCTGAAAAACAATCCAGGACAAACCAAAAAATAAAATCAACAGAAACACGAGAACAAAAAACATATTCTGGAAATCTTGGGAAGTTGCAACTGAATTTCCAAGAATCGATGTTTTTGTGTGTGTGTGTTTTTAGTTGTGTTGTTTTTTGTTTTAGCTGTGTTTTTGTTTTTTCCTGGATTGGTTTCTGAATATTTTCCTAAATTGATTTTGGGCTTCCCCTGAGTGGTCTTACACTACTTCCATTAAAGAGTGAAATGATGCATTACACGGTTAAATTCTGTGAAATGTGCAAAATCGCAACGATAGAGTTCGCCCCCGAACCAAAATACCATACCCAAAAAGAGGATACTACACCCAAAAGGATCACGACATTAATTACTCTCAATCTCGGGGCCATGCACCCCATATCGTAAACCCTACCCTCCGATGGCAATCCCAAAAATTGCATGTAGTGTGGGTGGATGGGGTGGGCTTACAAGCAACGCAAGCGCGCGGCCAGGGGCGTTTCACGCCCGAGCGCGCGACCTCGCCTGCACACCCTGAACCCTAAACCCTGAGCCCTGAACCCTAAAGCCCAAACCCTGAAACCTAAACCCTAAACCCTAAACCCCAAACCCTAAAACCTAAACCCTAAACCCCTAAACCCCTAACCCTAAACCCTGAACCCTAAATCGCCCCGGCCTCTTGGGCTTGGGAGCTTTGGCCGGAGTTGCCCTGAGCAGGCTTTAGGCCGGGGAATGCTGGGCAAAGTTTAGGGTTTTGGGATTTAGGGTTTGGGGTTCAAGGTTTAGGATTTAGGCTTATAGGGTTTTAGAACAGGAGTTGCATTGTTTCCTGTGGATCCATACTAACCAGTGTGGTCGCCTCCACAAGGTTGCCAAAGCGGTAGTTTCCACCTGCACGTGCACTCTTTGCCTTTTGCAGAGCCTCTGTGGGTCATTCATAATGTTAGGTCCGCTTAACCAAAGCCAAAGGCAAACGCTTTAATGTCAAGGTTTTAGGGCTTATTCAGGATCTGGGATATGTTTAGGGTACCCGCTTTAATGTCAAGTCTCGGGGTCCAAAATAAAAAAATGGAAGGGAGAAGACCTAAAACATTTAGTTTTACTACTAGTACAAATACTCATACTCCTACGAATACTAATACTGCTATTCATACTAATACTAATACTACTACTAATACTAATACTAATACTAATACCATTCGGATTCAGCTGAGACCCCTCACACAGTTTGAATTCAGAATCTCCTAAACTGTTTGGGGGGGGGGGGGACCCCCCAGATTAAAGAGGGTCCAACATTACTTGCCTACAGCGTCCACTCTTCCCAATCGCTAAGAAATGCCGCCCTCCGCCTGTTCCACCTTTCCTCAACGCCAGCTCCATGATGGAGAAGGCCTCTTTGTCCGTTACACGACGCCCGTACTTTGCAAGGTGTCGAAGAACGACAACCTGGATTGAGGTCTTCATTTGATGCAACTTCTGACATCTCTGGCGGCAGAATGTCGATTGTAGTATCCGGAGCAAGCGTGCTTGTGCGTCTGTGCGCTTGCTTCGCCGCCCCTGTGAGGTCGACCTGGCTGCCTTGCATCGCCTGGCCACTTGCATAGCCAATGCGGCTCTTGGCGGCGGAGCCAGCACACGCACCTCGTCATTGCCTGGTTCAAGGTTTAGACCTTAGGGCTTAGGGTTTTAGAGTTTGGGGTGCGAGGTTTAGGATTGAGGGTTGTATGCACAACTCCTAGAATAGGGGGAGTATTCATGATCAGGGGGGTGGGGGCCTATGTTACCTGGACCCTTTAAGTAGTCTGTTAGGTCGCTTTTCAGGGAGGTTTGGACGAATGTTCTACTTAATGGGGGACTATGACCATAAGCCCTATAACCCTAAACCATATTTAAGGGGTTTACCCTAAAGGGCCCCGAAGTTGCATCCCTGCTAAGTGTTTGAGTTTATGGCGCAGAGCCTTCTTCTCTAACCCCCTGCCGCTTCCATGCCAGGCATATGTACCATAGTCTAAACTCCAAGTATCCCCCTTAGTATCCCCCTTTAGTCGTCTCCTATATATCCCCCCATACAACCCCCTTTAAGGAATTTAGACCCTAAACCCTAAACCCTACATAATCCCCTTCAAGGAATTTAGACCCTACACCCTAACCCCTATATCTTAGCCCCTTTAAGGACTCTAGACTATGGTTCATCATACAGATATATCGTGTAAACGCTGCGGTTATGGCATTTTGCGAGAAAGGGATGCCGTGGCAATCTAGGGATGTACGAGGATTGCAAGTGGATTGCGGTTTGGGGTTTAGGGTAAATGGGTTCAACTCCATAGGGTTTTAGGGTTTAGGGTTGTGGGGTTGTGGGGTTGTAGTGTTTGGGGTTGTAGGGTTGTAGGGTTTAGGGTTATGGGGGGGTGATGTAGGGATATCTTCACACACATACATGTCACCAATGCCGTTTCAATCATCCAAGGATGGACTGGGATAAGTAGATCGGGCTGGCCGAGTTAGCGCGAAGCGACCAAAACCTCCCAACAAACTTCCATTTATTCGTCAAAATCTCCACCTCCCATTCTCGGCCTGCAAATGGAAAATCTAGGGTTCTAAGCCTGTCAAATTCCTGACTGCCAGATTTCCTCGAGATCTCAACCCCCACTCTCAGCCTGAGGCGAAGGGTTTCCAAGCCTGTTCCCTGCCTAAAGCCTTGACTCCCAAGCCCAGAACCCATATCCATCCCTCAAACCTGAAACCCTAAACCCTAAAACCCTAAACCCTAAACCCTAAACCCTAAAACCCTAAACCCTCAGCTCTAGTTCAAAGGTTGCGGCCCTCTGGCATTCTCCGCCGCCGCTGTCACCTGATGATGCAGGTTTAGGGTTTCGGGTTCTTTTGAGGGGTGCAGGGCGTAGGGTTAAGGATTGAGGGTGGTCCTAAACCCTAAACCCTAGTCTTTAGGTTGGACCGTACGGTTTTCAGAGACCCTTTTAGCCATGGTAACTACATGCGAGTTATAGATACATACGGATTGTACATTTGCCACTCATTTTGGGTCCGACTCTCGGGTCGAACAACCAAATTCTCAGAGGAGCTTTGGGGTTCAGGGAATTTCACATAATGTTGTGGATAGGCCCCTTCTCAAACAATATCGGCAAGGAATAATGATCACAAAGTGCCACTATGTAAGATAGAGCTTACGCGGTGCTTGGCGTGTAGGGTGAAATTTCCATGCGCTGGCTTCTGGGCATGAATTGCAGGTTCCAGGGTTCACGGTTGATAACCGCCATGCGCAAAACCCTCCTCAAGTGTCCAGGATGACTGGCATTGCATAGCCCTACATGAGCTATAGTCTAAACTCCTAGTCTCCCCCTTAATAAGCCCTATAGTACACCCCTAAATAATTCCCTATATAACCCCCTGTATTAAGGAGTTTTGACTATGGTTCACATGTCTTGAACTTGTGCTTCATTACAATCGGGGTACCACCTTTGGACCCCAAAAAACAAACACGCCAAGCATCAAGGGTTGCAGGGCTGTACCATGTTGCACCCATGAGGTCATACCCCGAAAGGGTTCCCCTAGCATGGCCGCATAATAGCCTCTACATCGAACAATTTAGTGTGATCTGCTAGGGTCGCTTCAAAACGAACTCTACAATGTAGGGGTACAACCTTGAAACCCTCGAAAGCAAGCATGAAGTGCTGCACACGATCCTGGGCTATTCTCAGGGGCCCTGTCAGCGGCTCATATGAGCCGTTGTCTAAACTCCTAGTATCCCCCTTATAACCCTTAAAGTAGTCCCTTATATAATCCCTATATAGCCCCCTTTAAGGAGTTTAGACTATAGCTCATATGAATCTACGGGGTTCAGGGTTTAGGGTGGTTGTGGATTTACGGCTTTAGCCCTAAAGCGGACACTTTTTACCCTAAGCCCTGAAACCCTACCCTTTACCCTAAGCCCTAAACCGTCAATCAACCCTAAACCGTCAACCAGCCCTAAACCCTATACCCTAAACCCTAAACTCTAAACCCTAAACCCTAATCCGGTGGGTAGCAGGGTTACCAGGAAGTTCCCCTGCAGGGTTCTTGGAGGGGCGGTTGCTTCGGGAGGGAATGCAGGTAACCTTGCAGGTGTAGATTCCAGGTGTATACCAAACCCCAAACCCTTACCTCTAAACCCTAAACCCTACATCAAACCCCATACCCCAAAGCGGACCATCATGGGGCTCACTCCATTCGCCCCAGGCCTAAACTCTAAACCCTTTCCGGGGGGATACGGGCCAGACAAACTTGGTATTCGCGGCTTTCAATCTCACTTGACCATGATTGATTTACATGTCCAAAACACTTCAGTTCGAACAGAACCCGGAAAAGAACCTGATAAATGTCGGAAATCCCCATGGGGCAGCCCTATCTTGTGTTGGAACCCTGCCACATCAATAGGCTCCTAAACCCCTAAACCCTAAACCCCCAAACCCCGAAACCCTAAACCTGAAACCCTAAACCCTAAACCCCATGAACAAAGCCCCCACAAGGGCTTGTGATTCTCTTGTCCACCTTGAGGAAGACAGCGAAAGGGTCAGATGTCGCCTTGTCCTGCACCCGCCCGGATGGGTAGCGGTTGGGGGTTCAGGCGTTCAGGGTTCAGGCATGCATGTCCAAACCCTAAACTCTAAACCCTAAACCCAAGTAGGATTCGGGTGTTTGCAGGGGTGACTGGTACCTACTTTTTCTAAGGTTGGAACCATGGGCACCTAGTATGGGCACTTAATCCTAGAGTGCGTATATATGCATTCGTAACTGAATTAAAACCTGTGAAATCCCTGTATGCGCCCTGAAGGGCCCACCCATAGTTAGGACGCCATATTAGGGCTTCATTAAGATGTCATTGCCACGTACAACCTCGCAGTATGCTCCAGGGATCTACCCAATGCCCAAACCCTCCTGTTCTGCGAAACCCTTAACCCAACACTTCATATTTTGTTTTGGTACTTGTCGAACGTACACCTTTGACCTGTATTGGGTTCAGTACATACAGACATACCCTAAACTCTACACATCGTCAGGTACATAGCACACTGTTATTCAACAGCCACCCAGTAGCCCGCGTCCCAGCGTCCTGCATCGACTTTGCCGCGCCCTTGGTTTGGGCCAGTTGTAGACGTGGGAAGCAAGGCTCTTGAGGCAAGCATGTGGTTTAGCGTGCTGCTGCAAGGGCTCTAGAAGACAAACACTACTTCTGGAAGGCTATGGATTCTTTGGGACTCTTTATTGGAAACTTTCTATATAGTAGGGGCTTTGCTTTTGCGGCTTCGGATTGCAGAGCGAAGGACAGCCTAATTCATCCTAACGTTGACGCCCGGCACACCATCCCGAATATTCACTATGTTCCCAAGAATACACAGCCTCTTACGTGGGAATTCCAGTGATATTAAGGCTCGAGGTATGTTCCACATTAAAGTACCTTCCAAATACATGAAATCTCTTCGGACTGTTGATGCTGAGATTCTGCATGGCCTTAGAGCACTACCATACCATACTTGAGGTACTTCGGCCCTGCAGGAGTTTTAGTTGAGGTTGTGAGCATAAAGGAGATTTTAATAACCCAAATCCAAAGTAAGGGCCCTGTAACAATGCGCCGCCAAAAGTCCCAGGTCGGAGTGCACTGTAGGGCTCCCAGTTAACTGAAAGTAAGTCACCACAAGATGGTAAATTATGGTGAATAGTAGGATTTCCTCATTACAGTACCCCTAAACCCTAAACACGAAATCCTAAGCCTCAAGCCCTAATTCACAAACCATAAACCGTATATACCCTTACTATAAGTAACTTACTTTAAGTTGCTTAACCGCACGCCAGCAGTCTTCATGTGCACTACCTCCGCATGGGTATCAGGCGAAACCGGGTGCTGAGGGGTTCGTTTCGGAAGCCCACGTCGACCCAGACCCCCTAGAGGATCCAAAAAAAGGAACCTCCCAATAATCCCCTAGTTTCCCCAATGTAGCAATGGGGGTCATTTTGGGGGAACCCTAAACCCTAAACCCTAAACCCTAAGGGTGCGATCTTTTGGATCCTTTAGGGGGGTCTGGGCATGGCAAAGCCTTGGAAAGATAGCTTCGAAAGCCCAAGTTCACGGAAAAAGGCGCCACTG
Source organism: Symbiodinium pilosum (assembly GCA_905231905.1). Lineage (NCBI taxonomy): Eukaryota > Dinophyceae > Suessiales > Symbiodiniaceae > Symbiodinium > Symbiodinium pilosum. The sequence goes on along the minus strand of CAJNIZ010002084.1, from coordinate 13,640 downwards.
TGTACTTCGTCCACTGCAGCCCTAATCTTAAACCCCTACACCCTAAACCGTGCAAGGATTCAACCCCCTCTTGAGATCATCTTCGGTGTTTGCACGTGCTGCCCCCAAAGAGGCGGAAGCTGTTGAAAGGGGTTATGGTTTAGAGTTGTGACCGCTGTCTACATGGTATATTTCTCAAAATGAGGTTTCCTCAAATGAGCTGGCCACGTCCTAGCAACCCTCAAAAGGGGCTACAACACCGAGCAGTGCAGTTTGGAATTCGACATGGAAATGACACATGACACATGGTAATCAGAGGTCCATGCGATAAATTCATCACTACTTACAACCGTGGCCACAACCCAAGCACAATTTTAAGGCCAGTTAGGCGGAGCCTACCGGGTTGCAAACCCAGGTATGCAACGAAAATCGCAAGTCCCGTGAAGCTCCAAGTTGTTCTTCACCTTGTTTGCTGCAAGGAAACTTGAGCTCAGTTGCCGTTATGAGCAAAAGCTATCATGTGCGGTGTATACATATTAGGGCAACGTACTTAAAATCCCTACAGCAACCCAGCACCTTCCTGCAAAATGTCGATAGAGATCCCCTTCTCAGGAAGTCATTTCCAAATGGTCCCTTCTTTCAAAGCGCCTCAAGGGCAACCCGCATACGGGCTCATCAACATATAAGCGCTTGAAGAACCTCAGGGGTATGTAGTGATTTGCTACGGCGGGATCACACAGTGTCCCCAACCTTTTCAACAAACAATTATCCCCCCTAACTCCAAAATGTATTGCTGAGAGCTTTAGAGAGACTCAGACACCCAAAGCCCTAAATGGTAAATCTATTGGAGCTTCTGAGAAACTCCCATAGGCCCGCAAGTGCTTGGTCTTGCTGAGCACTGTACCATAGCCACATCGAAGGTCCGCCTCAGCTGTGAAATATGACAATTTTCGGTACAGGACCCGGGGTTCCCCTAAGGGTCCAGGGGCCCAAATAATAGGGCTTTAGGGCCCAAATACTACAATATTAATGGTGGACCCTTAGAGTTCATGTTCAACGGGAGCTCCGCGAAATCATCCGTGAATAATGGCTAGTCAATACGGACCCCTATGGCCTCCGTATCGTTCCTTTATAGCCCAAGAGAACCTATGGGCCATCTACATCCCAAGCAAGGAGAGTTCTAGGTAGATGGTTGCCTAGCTGTTACCTTACAGGCCTACATAGACGAACCTGGCAATGCTCTTGAAATACCCTTAACGCGCAACCCCTAGTCCCTAAACCCCTAAACCCCAAATCCCTAAATCCTAATTCCAAACCCTAAACCCTAATTCCTAGACCCGTAATCCCTAAACCCTCATCCCTAAACCCTACTCCCTAAACCCTCATCCCTAAACCCTAATCCCTAAACCCTAACTCCTAGACCCCTAATCCCTAAACCCTAAACCCTAAATCCTAATGGAAGTTTCCCTAAATTACTGTTCCCAAAATGGGGGAAATGTATATAGGGCCCTGTATTATAATAGGAACCCAAATATAGGACCCCGTATTGACAGTAATTTAGGACAATCCCCTAATCCCTAAACCTGGTGCTTGATGCCGCTGAGGCGCGTCACAGCCTTCGGCTTCGAGGCAGAGTCTGACTGAAGGGACGACAAGGTCTGGGCCTTGGGGACGCGGTTTAGCCGTGTGTGCGGTTTAGGGTTTAGGGTTTAGGGTTTAGGGTTTAGGATTCAGGGTTCAGGTTTTAGGGATTAGGGTTTGGGGTTTAGGGTTTTGGGTTCAGACATGAGGGTTTAAGGTTTAGAGCGCGGGGCTGGGGCTTACCTGGAGGTTCGTGAGGTCTAGTAGCTACTTAAAGTGGAATTATAACCCTACTTCTACATTGCGTGACCTATACAAGTCCATATAGGGGGATAATTTCGGGGATAATACCCCAACTAAATTTTTTTTAGGGCATAGGAAACGGGCTTTGGGAAACTACGGAACTCATGTTGACTTAAGAAGTCGTGCAACATCCTCGGCTTCTTAAGCAACAGTCATAGTCACAGTAATGGTCATAATCGTAAGGATAGTAATGGTGAACATAGGAACAATAAGAATAGCAATGGTCATAATAGTAATAGTCATAGTAATGGTAATAGTGATAGTGATGAATCCCTAAAGGACCTTTCGGCCTACCCTGCCGATTTTGTTGCCTGCGACTGCATCGTCACACCTAAAGATCTCAAACCTTCAGCCCTAACCCCCTAAAACCTACACCATAAAACCTAAACCCTAAAACCCTCAAACCTAAACCCTACGACAGAAACCCTGCGGCCTAGACCGCAAACCCTAAAACCTAAAACCCAAATCCTCAGCCTTAAGACTCCAACACATCACAGCCTGAATCCTGATCTCCGAGGAAAAGCTCCTGCTCAAAAATTCCAAATTTTGGTTTCCCAAAATTAGGGGTACCTTTATTATAGGTGCTCTATAGGGGTTATGTAGGTACATAGGGTTTAGGGTTTAGGGCTTAGGGTTTAGGGTTTCCCAAAATTAGGGGTACCTTTTTTGGGGGTCCCCGGGGTCCCCATAATAAGGAATGTAGTATTTGGGGGTCTATATTGGGGTCCCCCTATGTTGGGAAACTACCAAATATGTTAGTCCTTCTGACTTCTTTTGAGGACCACGTACACAAAACGCCCTACGGTAAACCAAAGCCACTTTGGCACCCTGCTTTTCTGAGGCCCAAGCAGCTTCTGCTACCTGCACGGAGGCATCTACGACGAGGGTGGCGGCACGTTCGCGCTTGGCACCTCCCCGTGTCAAGGTTTTCACAGTATAGTCCCACTGAAGTACATAGACATAGAATATGGCTTTGGGTATATTATAATAAGATCCCCATATACCCCATACTCTATCTACTTAAGCGGGGACCATAAGCCCTCAAAGGTTGGAACTGCATGAAGGGCAATTAGCTTGGACTTCCCCGCAACTAGCTCAGAGGGTCCAAGTATTCAATAGTTAGGTACCTGGGTTTAGGGTAAAGTACTGATAGTACAGGTTTGGGGAAAGGATATGATTGTTATGTAACCCTAAACCCTAAACCCTAAGCCCTAAACCCTAAGCCCTAAACCCTAAATGGTTATTAGGTACTTGACCCACTAAGGATGATACTCCACGCTTTGAGCAATTTGCTTAGGGCCTACGGTGGATACTAAAAATCCTGCATGACCCTAAGTACCTTATACCTTGGGAATAATGGGACTATAGTATACTTAGGTCATGCAGGATTTTTAGTATCAACAGTAGGGACAAGGAAACCTCAGCCTGCGGTGGGCTTTTAGGAATATTGGGGTTTGGGCTACTAGGGGGGCTTATGAGGGTTATAATATACGGGTTTAATATAACAGTATAATAGGTTTATAGAGGGAGAGAGGAAAAGAAAATGGAAGCTAACAGTTTAGGGTTTTGAGGCGTTTGGGCTTTAAAGGGTTTAAGGTGCAAGCGGGAGGACTTTAGTACTGGAGGATCCAACGAGAAAAAAACAATGTGGATCGAAATGGCAAGGTAGGTCAATTATCAAACACGGTTTAGAGTTTAGAGTTGCCAGTGTTACCTAACATGGAACCCGACACCCCTAAACCCTAAACCCCTAAACGATTAGTTTCCTTGAGTTCGGGGACCCTGACGACCCCAAATTGTTCTGAGCCCCCCACAAGCAACCCTGATTACTTTGGAAGCGCCCATATAAGCTATAGTCTAAACTCCTTGAAGGGTGGTTTTATAGGGGATTATATAGGGGAGCATTATAGGGGTTATTAAGGGGGATACTAGGAGTTTAGACTATAGCTCATATAGAGGGGTGTAACGCACCGGCCCCAATGAGTACCAACACAATTCGATTCAAGGTATCCACTACCATAGTTGCAGAAGGAATCTTGGACAAGAATATTGGCAACTATTATAGGCTATTAGCTGTAAACTCTATGAATCTCTCAAATTTTCCATGTCACTTGACATGTGATCCATTATCCTAGCCTCAGACTCTAAATCCCGGCCCTAAGCTTCTAGATTAGGGTTTAGGGTTTAGCTTCTAGACTAGAATAATGTATGGGGGGGTTTCCCTAAATGAGGGATACCCCTTTCGGGCATTCCCTACAATGAGGAAGGTAGCGTTCGGGAGTTCATGCTGGGTCTCACTATTTATCCAAACTACATGTAGCATTTACTGAGGGTTGGCGGCTTAGAGCTTGATGGTTGCTGCTTTTTTGAAGCTTAGTGGGCGCTTCATGGGTATCAACCAGGCGCAACGTCAGGGAGACTTCCCCAGTGGGGGAAGGCTCTAAACCCTAAACCCTAAACCCTAAACTTAGGAGGTAGGGCTCCGGGTCTAGAGTTCATGGTTTAGGGGTTAGGGTTTCAGGCTTTAGGGTGTCAGGGAAGCTGCTTAATGTGGCGAAGATATGCCGAGCCCTGGTAGGGTGTAGAAAAGTTGACTGCTGCGGACTACATGAGAAGACCGCAAACTCTCTAGAAAGTTCTTATAGTGTATTTCGTCTCCCGAAGTGTAGGAGTTGACGCCTGGCATGAAAAAGAGAACACAGTACAAATGATAGATTTCAAAATATTCCTTGGGCTAAACCTCTAACCCCAAAAACTGCTTAGCCCCAAGCCTTTAACCTCTACTATCATACCGAACAGAAACCCAGAACCAAAAAATCATAAACCCTCTATCCTATACCTCACATACCTTATATCCCCACCGCATCCTACTGCAACCCCAAATTCTTCTCCCTCCCTCCACCAGAAACCTGCACCCTAAACCCTAAATCCACGGTTTAGGGTTTAGGGCTTAGGGTTTAGGGCTAACCTGTACCCGCCGACAACCTCCTCGCGATGGCACAGAACGAGGAGAGGCCAGCGACGGTGACTTCGGCGAGGGCGGGGGGGCCAGGACCGACTGCGAATCCTCTCCGAGAACAGAATTTAGGGTTTTAGGGTTTGGGGTTTAGGGCTGGCTTTAGGGTTTGGGGCTTAGGGATGAGGATTTGAAGATTAAGGTTAAGGGTTTACCCTGAGGGTCCAAGTACCGAATACTCATATACTTACCCCAAACCTGTACTAGTTATTACATTATAGGGTACTTGGACCCTCTGGGCTAGGGCTTAGGGATGAGGGTTTAAGCTTCACGGAGTAGGGTTTAAGGATTAGGGCTTGAGGATTTGGGATTAAGATTTCAGGCTTAATTAGGGCCCTTGCTCATGACACCACGGCATTGGCAAAATTAGGGATGTCCCCCTAAACCCTAAACCCTAAACCCTAAACCAACCAATCCCTATGTTGGTGCTACACTGACTACTGGGGGGGTACATCACCTCTGCTTTCAGCGGAGGCTTGTTGGAAGAGTAAAGGAACACATTTGTTAATGACAGGCAGCAACAAGCTCATGTAAATGCCTCTGTCCATCATCAGGTGTGCCATTGCTGCCTGGGCACGCGGCAGGTGCCTCTTATTCCTGGAGCTTTCGACTATCTTATCTACGCCGTGCAGACCCTAAACCCTAAATAGTGGTTTCCATTTTCTTTTCCATTATCCTTATATAACCCCTAGATAGCCCCTATAAAACCTTATATTAAGCCTATATAATCCCTAAAATTCCTGTAGTTTCCATTTTCTTTTCCATTACCCTTATATAACCCCTATATAACCCTAGTATAACCCAAATAGTACCCCAATATATTGGAGGTCTCCATGTGGCTCAACTTTGACATCAGCTCAGTAACGAAAGCTCTGCCACTGGGAGACGGATGAAATAGCAGTCACGAGATGCCGACCCGTCTCGTTAGGGTTTAGGATTTAGGGTTTAGGGTTTCAGATTTAGGGCCACTCTCGTCCACGACTGCCTGATTTGAGAAGTAGTGCGGTGTATGACAGCTCAAGCAAACGGACCCTAAACCCTAAATGGCGTGCGTTTTGTTCTGTTTCTAGGAAAGTCTGACTGGCGCGAAGGTTTCAGGCGTTAGTGCCCTTCCATCCAGTGGCTTTCCAACCAACTCCAACGGGCTATTGTCCCCCTTGAGTAGATAGAATGATCTTACTATAACATACCCAAAGCCTTGTTCTATCTACTTCAGGGGGACTTTGGATGGAAAAAGCAAGACGCGGGATTAGGACTTCCAGTACCCAAACCCCAAAAGTATGTAAAATAATAACCTTAAAACCAAAATAACAGCCGTAAAGGCCATTATTCTACATACTTTTGGGGCCCAGGTAGACATGGCACCCATGCGAAGTGCTTCCAAAGTGCTTCAGGTTGAAGCCTTTGGCTCTGGGGTTGAAGCATTCTTCCAGGGCTTAGGGCTTGAGACTGACAATCTAGGGGTTTAGGGTTTAGGGTTTAGGTTTGGGGTTTAGGGTTGAGGGTTGAGGGTAGGGTTTAGGGAATTGAGAGATGAAACGCCTTCATTGTTTTCTGCTCATTGGGTTGTGGGATGAGGATTGAACACTTGGAGGTTTCAGAGGCCGCAGTAAGTCTTATAACAGGTTATAATCCTACTACCCTAAACCCTAAACCCTAAACCCTAAACCCTAAACAAACTTAGCCTCAATATGGGATGGCCGAGCTATAGCCAAGCTCAAAACTAAAGTTATGAGTAGTAACGGCGGCCCGTGAACCCCAAACCCTACATCTTAGGGTTTAGGGCTTAGGGTTTAGGGTAAACAGGATCTACAGTATCCCTTGAAGCCTTTTGAAGGGGCCCCTAGGAACCTACAAGTAGTTAGGGAGTCCCATGAACCTCCGAATATATTTCACTCTAGTTTGGGAGGAACCCATCGGCCTCAAAGGGTGGGATTTGGGGTCCTAAACCCTGAACCCCAAGTCAGGAAATCCCAAGTCCTAAACCCGAAACCCAAAACCCTAATGCTTATTCAGGGGTCTCAGGCTTATGGTTGACAAGCTTGGGCTTGTTGTTTAGGTAGAAGTTCATGTGACTAGGGCTTTAGTTTAGTTTTAAGATTTAGGTTTTGTGGTTAGGGTTCAGGTTTCGGTGCTTTCAAGGCTTAGGGTTTGGGCCACTGACTTACGGCCTATGATTTAGGATGCTGCGCGCGGATGGACATGCAAGCAACGACGGCTGATACTATCCCCTAGGCCATGCTGCATGTGATGGTGCGCTGAGTTGCGAGGGCTTGAGATACCCTCCTTTTGGGGCATTTACAACCCAACCCTGAACCCCAAACCTGAAAGCATCACCCTGAACCTCGACCGCAAACCTAACCGGTTAACAGCAACCTCTAAACCCGAAACCTAACCCCTGCAATTGCCACCTTGAAACCCTATAGCCTAAACCTATAACCCCTAAACTTAAACCCTAAACCCTTAAACCCTACATCCTAAACCTAAACCCTGAACCCCTAAATCCTTTTTGCGGGTCCTCGCTGTTGGCTTGCGCCGCCTCTAAGGCTGAAAGCGTCGCTTCCGAAAAGTGCAGCTGCTGGGCCTTGTTTGGTTACGGGGGGTTTAGGGTTTAGGATTTGGGGTTTATGGTTTTGGGTTCTCACGAAGCCTTGAAGCACAAACCTGACAAAACCCAAAGCTCCGGACTCTTGACCTTACACGGCTCTGAGCTATACATCCTCCTGAACCTTAGCAAGCCTTGAACTGAGTTCCTAGTCCCTAAATTGGAAAATGAAACAGGCTTTGAACACTAAAGCTTACAACATCCGGAACTGACCTCCAGATCTCGAACCCTTATCCTTCGCGCTTCAGGGTTCAGGGGTGTTTGGCCTAAACCTCAAAACTTAAACCTTAGATCCCAACCCCAATGCCTACACAGACTCCTCCCACACAAGCCCCTTAAGTTCTACTTGGAGACTTCGTAAGTGCACTTATAACACCTAAACCCTAAACTTTCCAACCAGACCCTAAATCCCTTAAACCCTAAAACCCTAGAACCCTAAACCCTGCGATCTAAGAACTTCTAACCCCAAAGCCCTAAGCCCCAAGCCCTAAACCCAAAACCCAAAACCCTAAACCCTAACAAATTAAAGTCCAAAGCACTTATAACCACTAAACCCTTATAACCCCTAAACCTACACCCTAAACACCCATCACCACTAAACCCTTACAACCCCCACGCCCGGAAACCCATGAACCCCAAACCCTAAACCCTAAATCCATGGCCCCCTAAACCCTAAACCTCAAACCCTAAACCTCAGACCCTAAACCTCAAACCCTAAACCCCCTAAACTCTTAACCCCAAACCCTAAACCCTGAACCCTAAACCTCAAACCCCAAACCCCAAACCCTAAACCTCAAACCCTAAACCTCAAACCCATAACCCCCAAACCCCGGACTCCCAAACCTAAGGCCCGGTCGTCGTGATTTGCCAGATCGGGGCCTCAGCTTAGAGTGCTTAGGGCTTAGGGTCTAGGGCTTAGGGCTGAAGGTTTAGGGTTTAAGGTTTAAGGTTTAGGGTTTAGGGTTTAAGGTTTAGGGTTTAGGGTTTAAGGTTTGAGGCTTAGGGTTTCGGGTTTAAGGTTTAAGGCTTGAGATTTAAGAATGCGGGTTTAAGGTTTAGGGTTTGAGGTTTAGGGTTCAGTGTTGGGTTTAAGGTTTAGGGCTCAGGGTTTTAAGGTGTTGTCAGTAGGCATTTGAGGAATGAAAACAAGCGGAGGCTACCATTCGGGGTCCAGGGTTTAGGGCGTACTTGCGGGTTCATGAGTACTTCTTACCGCGAACAGGAAACCTCTAAACTACTCCCAACCTTACCCAAGGTACCCATGAACCTCAAGGTAGAGCCGGGATATGGGGTTAGGGCGATTTAGGATTCAATGTATAGATCCTATATGGGGGTAATAATGGAAAAGAAAATGGAAACTACTATATTATAGTAGAGTTTATACAGGGGTTGTATAGGGCTACTGGAAAAGAAAATGGAAACTACTACTACATTCAGTGCAAGGTCTTGGTACTGAGGGCTTAAGGCTTCGGATTTTGGGTTTAGTGTTCCTGTGGCGCAGAAGGTTCGTTAATGTTCTTCAAAAGAGTGGTTTAGGGTTTAGGGCTTAGGGTTTTGTGCCAGAACGTTTGGCCAGCCCCTTCGCACATTGGCTTAGGGCTTCAGATTCAAGGGTGTTTGTTCAGGGATTGCGGTGACCTGAGAGGTCCCTACACCCTAAAAATCCTAAACCGTAAAACTCAAAGCCCTCAACCCTAAAACCTTAACCCTAAAGCCTGAATCCCTCAACCCCAAACCCAGCATTTGAAATTATTGGTTTGGCGGTCCATTTGAAGTACGTCAAACCCTCCAATACTCTCCTACAAATCGATCCGATCCAAAACACTAAGGCATATAGAGGTTTACCTGCACCCTGGGATTAGGGTTTAGGGTCTAGGGCTTAGGGTTTACGGCTTAGGGTCTAAGGGTTTAGGGCTCAGGATGAAAGCTTTTTGGATGCCTTCCCTGTCTTGGCTTTGTTATCAAAAACTTAGGGCTTCCAGGGGTGTCCAGGTAAGAGGTCCACTTTTACCCAGCGCAACTTCAGGCTCCCCTACCTTACCCTAGACCCTAAACCCTAAACCAGGGGTTGGGGTTTAGGGCTTAGGGCCCTAGACCCTAAATCCTAAACTAGGGTTAGGGTTCAGGGTTTAGGGTCCTAAACCCTCAACCTTAACTATCCCCAAGTCATGGCACCTAGTGCATCTTCAAACGCCCTTCAGCTCTCGGATTTTCATGCCGGGATGTAAACTGTAGAGTCCTACGAACTGAAGGTCTGCGCCTAGTCCCTAAACCCTAGCTCCTAAATCCTAAGCCCTAGGGTTAGAGTTCAGGGTTAAGGGAGGGCTGAATGCCAAACCATTTTGAGGGAGCAGGGTATAGAATGTTGGACTTCATCCCAGATCCTACACCTTTAATTGACCAACCTTCAAACCTCGTGAGGCTTTGCTGAAACTCCGTAATCACGTCCCCCGAGACTCAATACCTCCCTCCGAACAATATCGACAGGAAACACCCTATTTTAAGCTCCATGTCAAATACCTCATTTTAGTAAGCGTGCGCCGCTGTTTAACGTTCGGGGGCGGGGTTATGTCCTGTAGAAAGCTGCCAAGCCCACATCTATGTCTCCCAGTTGAGCATGGGCCGGGTGAGGTCAGCCACTATTACATCCATGGCCTACACCCTCAATCTTAACCCTAAGCCTTATGAGCTATAGTCTAAACTCCTTAAAGGGGACGATATTCATAATGATGTAGGGTTCCTCTTATAGGTGTCATGAAGGGGGTTACTAGGAATTTAGACTGCAGCTCATATCATGTTGTTGTGCAGGACTGTTTGACGGCTTGGGCCCAGGTTAGATGATGCAGGAAGCCACAAGCATCCTAACACCCCCAGCCCAAAACTCTAGCCGAGAGCACTCGACCCTAACACCGTTTTATTCGCCGAGGCATCCAGCCTCAGGGCGTTCAGATCCCTTTAAAAACCCCCTCTACTCCCCTTTTTTTTGCAGACACGCCTCAGCCTGGCCACCCC
>CAJNIZ010002083.1:16602-27164 GCA_905231905.1 Symbiodinium pilosum | reverse complement strand
GGTTAAGGGTTTAGGGTTAGGTAAGATTATATACGGTTATCCTAATATGGAAAATTTAGAGAGAAACTGAAAAACAAAATGGATACTTCTCCAAATTAGGGGGCTCTTCTTGGGGATTCCCATAGCAAGGATCATCGTATATTGGGGTCTAGACCGGGGGTCCATATTCAGGTTCCCCTATTTGTGGTCATTACAATTTGTTGTCTGAAGGCACTGAGGCTTGGGGCTCGGAGATAGGGAGGGTGAACCCTAAACCCTAAACCCGTAGAAAACCCTAAACCCTAAACCCCCATGAACAGTCCTTATAACATGATTCAGAGCTCCCAAGTCCGCCATGCTCGAGGCCCCAGGATTCAACGGTTGCCCACCTGTGCCTCGACAGTAGCTTCCATACTTATTTTGGGCGCCCCAAGATTGATACTACTCCAATATGCTACAATTCATTATTGAAAGAACTTGCAGAAAGGCCCTTAAACCCTAAACCCTAAGCCCTAAAGCCTAAGCCCTACATGCTGAGCTCGGCCAACTGGCCTTTACCTGCCTGCGGGTAAAATGAGCCCTTAAGAAAAAAAGCTTAAGCCCTAAGTCCTAAACCCAAAGCCCGAAACCCAAACCTAAACTTGGAAATCCCCAAATCAAGGTGTGTCAGCTCAGGTGCTGGCATCCCGGTGAGGGCATTGTGGAGTTCTGGGTTGCTGTTAAGGAACTCGATGTAAGCTACGATAATGGAGAATCAAATGGACAATGAAATGGACACCGGGGAATATAGGGATTTAAGAAACTTGATTTCAGTTACTATTTTGGGGAAACGATATGAATTACCAAATATACCCATTATGGTAGCTTTTTTCACTTCCTTAACAGCAATCTGGAGTTGGAAGGGTTCAGGGTATTCAGCGTCGTGATTAGGATGGACCCCTCACTTGCCTGCGCTGAGTCAATCTACTGACCGACTTGGAGGGCCAGGAAGACTTGGTAGGTACAATTCGAACCCCCAAGTGCCATGTAAGGAGTGCGCCCGACTCCAACGCACCATATACCCTGCGAGAATGCAATGGCACGCATGTCACGGTGCAAACCCCTGCGCTCCGCAAACTTTGATATTAGGGTTAATGGAAGAGAAAATGGAAACTACGATGGTATATTAGAGTACATATAGGGATTGTATAGGGTTTATATATATGTACATATATATACACACATATATACATATATAGGGGTTATATGGGGGCTATATAGGGGTGAGCCCTCAACCTTCAAGGCTCAACCTGAACCCACCAGTCCCTGAAAAAGGAAGTGCCATGCAGAGCTTGCCCGGACTGATCCTAGATTTTACGCTGCAAGTATTTTTTGGTGCAGGAGACAGCGAGAAGCTGAAGGAGAAGCTGTCCAGCTCCTTCTCCTTGAGCCTAAGTGGCGAGCTGGATGCGAGGACTGATCGACTGGGGGATGAAAGCATGAAGCAATCATATTTCTTCTGAGTGCTTAATTAATAAATAGTGCTTAATGCTGAGTGGGACCCCTCAGATACTCCTATGATAGGGCCCATGTTCTGCTTTTTTTTTCTCCCTTGCCCGCTACCCCTTAGGCACATGTAGGCATCATTCAGGGCTTGGGGTTCCGAGTTTGGAGCGTGGGGGTTTAAGGGGTTTCGGGTTCAGGGCTGGTTCAGGCTCTAAGGATTTCAGGATCTGGGGTTTAGGGCTGACGCCCTCCAAATCTGTCTTCAAACTAGTTCCGCATACCTTTCAGTAAAGCCTCGGTAAAACTGCATCTTTTGTGTATACGGGGTTCCGTGTCGTCCCATTAAGAGTTACTGTGGGCCCGGGGTCAGCAAGAAAAAATGTTGCAACCTACTCCAAACCCGCCATTGCCAGGTTTAGAGTGTCGGAAATTCCGCGTTTGATATGTTAAAAATCCTGCATGACCTTAGTGTGCTATATCACACCATAATTCCAAAGGTTTACCATAATTCCCAAGGTTTAGGGTACTCAGGGTCATGCAGGAGATTAGTACCCACTGCAAGATCTGTGCATGTAGCTGCATGCAGCTTTTTGATGTCAGGACGCAGGTAAAGTCGCCGCAGGAATCTTGGCGGCAAAGTTGCAGCCGGAACATGTGAGCTATAGTCGCAACTCCTTAAGCAAGGTTAGGGGAGTACTATAGGGGTTATGAAGGGGATACTAGGAGTTTAGACTATAACCCCTGTAATCCCCTATACAATCCCAGTTTCCATTTTATTTTCCATTTTCTTTTCCATTTGATTCTCCATTATTGGGGTATGAAATAGGAGTTTAGACTATAGCACTATACTCATGTGCGCGCAGGAACAGAGGCATTACGGTTCAGCTCAGGGTTGAACTTGAACTGCTGTTGGTACCAAAAATCCTGCATGACCATAGTATACTACAATCCCGTAACTGTCAGGGTGTAAGGTGCCTAGGGTCATGCAGGATTTTTGGTTCCTCCGTAGGGTGGAACCAATAACTGGCCGGTTTCCTGTCGTCCTGGGGTTTCCTTGAGCCCCCAATCATACTATAGAATGTTGGGCTTACATAGGGATAATGGAAAAGGAAACTACTAAAGCATATTGGGGTTACATAGTCAAGAGCTCTCTGTTTAACATTAAATGTCAAAGCCAAAATCCTCAAGCTTAGGCAGACAAGGTATTGTCCTGTAGATGCTTGGCGAAGTGCGCTTGCCTTCGGCTGATGACCCCGTGAAGCGCCACACCTCATACCCTACAACCAAAAGCCAGGCTTCCCAGACCTCAGTGGTGGTTTAGGGTTTAGGGTTTAGGGTCTAGGGTTTAGGGTTTAGGGTTTAGGGTGTGACAATGAGGACTTGGACGCCAAACTGGGGGCTCTTCCTGTGGATGAGGGTCGATGGCCCCTTGGCAAAACAAGCCATCTTGTTGCCAGACTCCCAGAGTCCTGTGTCCTTGCAACAGGTTCCAGTGTCCAAACTCTTTGCACGCTCTCGTTTGGGAGAATGTCTTCATTATTGTTGCAATCATTATCTTTATGCTTCCTAGTTATCCTCCCACTTCTCCTGCTCGATATCCTAAGCAGTGGTGTAGCGGCAGCTCAAGGAGGGTGACAACACCGGGGGCTTCTAGCTCTTTCCAGATTCCGCTTCATTTTCCATTTTCTTGCCCATTTGATTCTCCATTATTGGGATAATATAATTCATATGTCCCTATATAGCCCCTATATATTACGTAGTTTCCATTTCATTTTCCATCTTCTTGTCCTTTTGATTCTCCATCATCCCTAAAAACCTGCTCTTCGAGTCTTCTTGAATGCTCTTGGCGCGCTTGTGAACCATTTCTCTGGGCTTTGGTTAGCTTGGAACGAAGGAATAGAAAGGACATGGAGATGACTATAATGGGTTATATAATAGGGACTACTAGAAGGATCCATTCCTAGCTAACCCAAGGTAAGTACTGGGGTCTGGCCGGCATGGTGGCAGTCCTTACTATTACTACTTTTGAGTATTATTACTCGGATTATATTGTTAGTATTAAAACTAGCCATTGTTATTACTACTACTACGACTACTGCTACTGCTGCTACTACTACTACTACTACTACTACTACTACGTATAGTGCTGGTGGCTATTATTGCCCTCACCGTTAGTGTTATGATTGCATGGCAAGGGGATACACGAGCTATGACCTCAGGTCCTCCGAGGAGTTGGAGTCAAAACAGGCTGATGCAGCGGCCAAGAGGGCACTGCTTTGCTGGAGGTGTGCCCGGGAGCTGCAACCAAAGGCCTGTCTCGAAGGGTTTAGTGGGGAGCCCGGGTTTAGGATGTTATTGTTACTCTGACTAGTACAATTGCTACTATTCTTTTTAGTACTATTGTTCTTCTAACTATTAATATTATGCCTACTACTATTACTACTATTATTTACCTACTATTATTACTACTGCTATTATTCTGGATATCACTATTACTACCATTTGGGGAAGCCCTTGAACATGTTGTGCGGGGGATTGGATCCGGGGTTTCCTGGATTCGGGGTTTGGGGTTTGGGGCTTTGGTCAAATTCCAGTTTCTGTCTGAGAAGGTTGGGGGTTTGACTTGGAGCTCGAAAAGCCCCGTGCCCATATTGGGGCTATATTAGGGTTACATTGGGGTAACCCTAAACCCGAATTAAACCATACTTTCACGATCGGCGTCGGTAAGGTTTGCCGGATTCTATCCGCCAATCTGAACGTGGCCTCAGCCAGTCATGCTAAGCCCCCTCCAAAGTACTCGTACACACGTACCTTCAAGACGCAAAGCCAGGAGGGGCTGCTGCGAACAACCCCTATTGGGGTTATGTTAGGGTTATATTCGGGCTATATTAGGGCTATTTTAGGGTTATATTAGGGTTATTTTTAATTTTTGGTTATATCAGGGATAATGGAGAAGAAAATGGAAACTACTGCAATGGGTTATATAGGGTTTAGTCCCTCTTATAATAGTCATAATGTGTATTAGGTACCCAGCCAGAACTTTAAGCATTGAACCGCAAACTCATGCTTGGCCAGGAAGTGCTTGGCAGGGTTTCCAAACTGGGGTACCCTAGGGATCCTCAGTGGTAAGAAGATACAACCACGAGGTCATTGGAGGTCTCTCTGAATGGCAAGCCAAAACAATCTTGAAGACTGCGGGGTCTCCAGTCCTTGCTGTAAGGACTCCCAAAACGTTCGCCTAATTTTAAAATCCTGCCGTGCGACTCCTGTAGATCCTTCCCTGGACCCTAAAAATCCTGTATACCCTATGTGCCTGGTACATTCTATAAGCCCCATACACCCTACAAACCCCATAAACCCTATAGACTCCATGAACCCATAACACCTATAAACCCAATTAACCCTACAAACCCCAGAAGCCCATAAATACATATGTATATATATATATACATGTGTATATTCATATCCCCATACCTCCTTTGAAGTGATCTCGGGTTTCCATTTCATTTTGCATCTTCTTTTCCAGTTGATTCTCCATTATTGGGGGAATATCCTAAACCTAAGCCCTGATCAGCAGCTTCCATTTCATGTCCACGTGATTTTCAATTTGATTCTGCATTATTCGGGGTAATACTCCGAAACACAAATCCCTAAACCCTATATACCTCATATACCCCTATACAGTGGATACTAAAAATCCTGCATGACCTGAAGTACTTAATACATGGGAATTATGGTACTATAGTATATTAGGGTCATGCAGGATTGTTAGTATCAACAGTATCACCCCTATATATCCCTATTTTCGGGGTAATACCCCTAAACCCAAATCCCTAAACCCTAAATACCTCATATTCCCCAATATAACCCCTATATCACCCCCATATCACCCCTATATCATCCCTATATCACCCCCTATTTTCGGGGTGATTTCCCATGGACTCAGCGCCAGGTTGCAGCTCAGAAGCAGCCAGAGCCAAAAAATTGGGCGGAGCACTGCCACCTGGCTGGACAGCTGTAGGGGTTTAGGGCTTAGGGTTTAGGAGGATCTAAAAATTAGATCCCCTATATAGACCCATTATAACCCCTATATAATCCTTGTACATATTTTACCCTATGGTTCTAGGGGATCTAGTTGTTAGATCCTTTTGGGGGTCTGGGTGGCTGTTAAGGAAGAGTGTTTAGGGGTTAAGCTTAATGTTCGGGGGAGGGATTCGTCTATCGCAGATGCTTACATAACCTGTTGAAATGTCAGTAACGGCACCTTCATGCCATGGGAATTAACCTAGAGTTCCTTAACAGAAGCCTTGCAGTATCGGCTTAGGGTTTATATATGGCATGAGATTCTATTTGCAAGCCAGAGGCGTCGTCCGGCGCGCGGACGGCCTGTATTGTTGGGCTTGCCAGGACTGCCGCGGCTTGGGGGGCTTCTGGCAATTAGAGTCTAAGGAGTGAGGGATTGGGGTTTAGGTTGCAGGGCTCAGGGTTTGGGGTATATGGTTTAGGGCTGCCGGTACAGGGCTTCAGTTCAAGAATGCTGGATATTAGAGGTATTGAAGGCCTACTTGGGCCGGACCGTCACGGGCACTCAGTAAGAATGGGGATAATTGCGGCTTGTGCAAGGCATGAAAGGCTCAGAAGTATAGTTGCAAAGTTTCCCTGGGCCTCCAAGTAGGTTTAGGGTACAAAGGTTAGGGTTGGGTTTGAAGTTTATTGGGTTCAAGGTTTGGGTATGGGGTTTAGGGTTTAGCTTTAGGGTGTGGCCCGAGGAGTTGTGAGTTAGGTTTTGCAGACCTTTGCAGGTGTACAGCCACCGCGTGATAGTCTATGTGAGGGGGATGTGTATTGCGCTACCATGTCATGCATCACACGGATGCCTAGACTTCTGCCGCTATCTACACACTAGGAGTGCCTACTTTGCGATCTCCAGATTGTCGTTGTGCCCACGATCTTCTCCAAACACCAATTCGAGAGAAACAGACTTAAAAACGGGCATTTGTTGCCTTTTGTGCCATCTTTGCCACAGGCGGGTCCTGTGGCTACTGATGCAGACATGCAGAAGCATGTGGATGCCGTTGCCTGGATGCTTTGGGGCAGGGTTTCGGGTTCAGGGCTGCAGATCATGTGCCCCCCGGCTGTAATCTCGTTTGAAAACACAGGTACTGCCGTACGCCGACAGGGGCGCATGAGGTTCCTCAAGTATTGGGTATAAGTCTGGATGGGGACACGGAAGAGCTTTCCGAAACATGCCCGACATAGTGACATAGTGCATCAAGCCCCCCATGCCCCAAGGGCCGGACGCAGAATCACGAGAATCCCCTCTGCAAAAGTACAGCTAGGTACTCTTTCCATATGTTTTTTCCGTGAACAAGCTTCAAAGGGGACCCCCATCATCCGTTCATTTCCACACATGCCTGGGCAACTTGTCCTCTGAGGATACCCCCTATTGAGAGAACTACCAAGCTGCCCCACTCCAAACCCAAAATCCTAATGCCTACGCTTAAACCCCGACCCCTAATCCCAAACTTTTATTACCAATTCCTTACACTACTTTCCAATATTTTGTTCCTTCCAATTCCTTCAAACAGCTTTCTAGTCTTCCTATCAGTCTTTGCATCAATCCTTTTTATTCCCAGGACCCAAGCCCATCTGATGCTCCTCTTTCATTACCCCCCCCTGATATTTCGAACCCCCCCCCCCAAATAATCGACATCCCCTCTTTAATGGTGCTGTATTGGGGCCTTTCTGATTCAGGGATTGTAGGGTTAAGTAGTAGGGAAGTGGATTACTCCCCAAGCCAGGCCCCGCACAAGCGCAAGTTGGTCTTAGCCGGTGTCCTGCAGGATCCAGTTGATACACGGAAGTTTGGTGGCAGATCTCGGGAGTTCAAGGTTCACTTGGAGGGTCAGGGGGATTTAGTAAGAAGGTCTATAATGGGGATAATCAAGGTTACTGTATGGGTTATAGGGGTTATTAACCTACTCACTACGTCCCCCTGACCCCCCAAGTAGGTTTAGGGTTTAAGGTCTGAGGATGTCAGGCCTCAGGGCTTCCGTGAAAGGATTACGGTCGAAATTAATTCAGATAAAGGAGTACAATTTGGGGAATCAGGTTGTTGAGGGGCTCTGCTGAGGCTTCGCGAAGCTGCCTGCAGGGTGCAGGACTAAGAGTTTGAGATACAGGGGTTTCACAAAATTAGGGACTCTTTTTTGGAGGCGTAATTAGGACAATGATATTCTGGGGTCTATTTTGGGGTCCCCTTTTTTGGGGCAACTACCATATCTGGTATAGGATTTGGAGCTTAGGGTTCAGGTGGTAGCTTTCAGGATATAAGGTTCCAGCTTCAGGATTGAATGTGTGCGGGCTTTGGAGTTAAGATTAAGGTTTAGGGCTTGGAGGGTTTTTCGTTAGGGTTGGTTTCGCATGTACCCTCTCGATTCCCAAATCACTCGATCCCCAAATCAGTGAACGTCTGCCATGAGTGTATCAACTTGAGATGTTCTCCAACCCACTGAATTCTCAATTGCCGCATCAACACGATCCCTTTTAAGTTCTTGAGAATCACGTATGTCTAGCATTCAATCTTGCTTTTCTGTCAACATATGATATGCCCCCGCACCCTAAACCCTGAACCTTAAACCGCGCATCCCAAAACCCGACAGACCCCAAACTCCAACGCTTAAAATTCAAACCCACGCTTGTGAGCCTGCTTGACATAGAAGCCCCAAAAACGACCACCAACGCAATTCCGACATACTTCTTGCGTAATCTTACTGTGCCACGGCCCAGTTTTGCTCCAAAAAACCAGGCTCCTGCCCAAGAGCTTCCTCAGGATGACCAAAACCCCAAAGCCCAAACCCCGGGGTCTCCGGTTGCGGTTTAGGGTTCCCTAAAACCTGAAAACCAAACCTTGAACCCCACACGCTGACACCCGAACCCCAAACCCCAAACCCTACACTTTCTCATACGCCATCATTCATAAGGGATCTTGAAACAAACCACGAATGTGACCAAATCTTGCCAGTCAAAGCCTAAGCACCAGATCGCTAAGCTAGAAGCCCTACAGCCCGAGGCAGAGAGCTTAAACCCCAAGCCCTTATACAGGCGGTCCTACAACCCCAAGACCCTGAAACGATCAGCCCTACACCCTAAAGCCTAAATAGTTTTTCATGTCCTTTTCTATTATCCCTATATGACCCCCTGTAGAACCTTGCGGGGTTGGGGCTTGGGGCCCTACACCCTATTGGAGGATGACCAGATCTTGCCAGCTGTTCCTTCCGCTTTGGCAGCCCGCGGCATTGCCCTGGAGCGTCTGGGTTGCTGTTAAGGAACTTAACTTAAGTTATTATGTTAAGGAAACCTTGTTAATTACTATGTATACCCCTTATGGTAACTTAATTGAAGTTCCTTAAATGCAACCCAGGCGCGGGAAGGAGGGCGCGCTTCAGTATGTATGCCAGAAGCAACCTGGCCCTGCTCGGGTTGACATAACTAGGTATGTTTAGGGTTTAGGGTTAAGGATTTAGGGTTTAGGATTTAAGGCTTAGGGTTTGGGATTTAGGATTTCGTATTTGGGGGGGGTCCCTTTGAAGGGGATGTAGGGGGGTCATATGGGGGTATATAGGGATACATCGGATTTAGGATGGTTGGTTGTCAAAATGACAGTTTCCTTTTGATGTTCGGGCAATGCCCTAAATTTTGGGGCCGTATTAGATGGGCACCCAAGGAGGCAACACATGTCGAAACTTCCCTACATGTTCTGCTTCCTGTTTATAGGATAGAACCTAACAGGGACAATAGTAGAATATTTACATGCGCAGTATCCCAGCTTCTGGAAATAGTGCCAACTTGTAAATATCATACTTATGAATATCATATCATTTCAACGGAATATGTTGTCATCCTATATGTGTGTGTATATATGTATATTCACACTGGAATTGGCAGTTGCAGGATTTAGGGGTTCAGGGCGTAGGT
This sequence comes from Symbiodinium pilosum, assembly GCA_905231905.1. Taxonomy (NCBI): domain Eukaryota; class Dinophyceae; order Suessiales; family Symbiodiniaceae; genus Symbiodinium; species Symbiodinium pilosum. Next base: position 17,723 of record CAJNIZ010002083.1, on the reverse strand, counting down.
TTTAGGGGTTTAATGTCTGGGGTTCAGGGTTGCGGGTCTCAGGTTCAGGGTTTAGCGGGGGTTTGGAGGGTTTAGGCCCGCTTCTTTCTGTCAATGCTGTTGTTGCAGTTGTTATGCTCTTGTTCAAGGGTTCCAGGGTTGTACCCCTAAGGTTGTACCCCTAGAAGGTTTCCCCAATATAGCCTTAACATACCCCTTATATAAACCAATGTAGTTTTTTAGGGTCTCTTAAAAGGATCCCGAAACCCACGGGTACAACCTAGGGGTAGAAGCCTGAAACCCTTGGGTTGTGTGCGCACAAGCCTCATGGCTTGAGTCCGACGCATTTCCCTAAACCCTGGACCTTAACCCTCAACCTAAACCCTGAACCCTAAACCCTCAACCCTGGCCCTCTGGCTGTTAAAAAAATCCTTCAACCCTGGACCCTCAACCTAAACCCCTATATCCCCCTTTTCCCTAATCCCAGCTCCTTAATTCATGAACCCCAAATGAATCAAAGAGCATAGGTGCCAAGCTGGACCTTTTCCTACGCTGGACAGCCTCCTGGCAAACTCCTCCCAAGGTTTTTTGCCTTGGGTTGCTGTTAAGGAACTTAATATAACCCTAGGTCCCTTTAAAGGGGCATATAGGGATATTACTGTACCCCCATAATGGAGAATCAAATGGAAAAGCAAATGGAAAATGAAACGGAAACTGGGGGAATATAGTGAGTTAAGGGACTTAAGTTAAGTTACTATATAGAGGAAACCATATTCCTTACTATATATACCCATTGTGGCAACTTAAATTACATTCCTTAACAGCAACCCAATTTTTCCGTGCTTACATAGGGAGTATATGGGGTTCTAGAGTTATTACACAGGGATAATACAGGGTTTGCAAAAGGACAAAGCAGGGTCCTCAGGGCTTATTCTAGGTTTATGATATTACCATGTGAACGAGAATATTGTACTTTAGTGCTGTGTTTTTGGACGTAGACGTTATCCAGAAGTCCTCAAGTCCGAAAGGCCCGACGACAAGTTTTGGTTCTCCGCACTTTGGCTGTAGTTGCTAGCGTGGGCGCTTCGACGCAACGCCTACCTTCCTGAAAGACATGGCTGAGAACCCTAAACCCTAAACCC
>CAJNIZ010002082.1:5961-20974 GCA_905231905.1 Symbiodinium pilosum | reverse complement strand
TTCGGAAAGAGAGTGCTGCTCGCTGAAACTCCGATTTTGCTGACGGAGGCCTAAGTCCCCCTTCAGTAGATAGAATATGGGGTATATGCGGATCTTATTATAATATACCCCAAACCATATTCTATCTACTCAAGGGGGACTATACATACTTCCCCACGAACACAAGTCCGTTCTGTTATACGTGCCCTCTGCAAAACCTGCTCCATAATGCCCAGGTGAGTTCTGCACGATCCCAGAACTTTAGCCTCTCACACGCCCTCTTCTTGCCACCATAATTCTCCCAAACCCCTTATACTCCCCCAAGCTAACATGGACCCCAGAAAGGGGGCCTTCAAGGTATGGCATGGGGTACCATCTTCCGAGTATGTACAAAGTACACTATACAACCTTCCTGAGGAATACTTTATTTATGCATTCACCAAAAAACATGATGAAAACCCTTCTTCATATTTCCAATACATGCAGCGAACAACATGTAGACCGGCAAGTGCCCCCTGGCAAGCTTTGTAAACAACCCTCACGAGCCCTTTAAGCATGACATGTCCGGCAGTCGACAGTCGACATTCTGGATATTGTGTCTACAAACACTTCAGGACAAGAAACCACATCGTATAACAACATCTGAAAGCCCCTAGACGAGCCATCACAAGAAGTAGACACGTGCCCAAAATCCCCAACTCCTCAGCCCGTAAATCCCTAAAACCTCTAACTCCCAGCACCCTCCCGAAATTGCAGCCCTCGCGGCGCAAAGCGAAACTCTTCTGCAAGGTCGCCGGGTCCGTAGAAGACAAATGCCTGGTTGCTAATGAGGTTCAGGCTCATAAGACGAACAATAAGAAAAAACATGAACGGCATCACTACTCTATTCAAATCTATGTATGTATATGTACATAGAATACGCACAACTGTCGCTATAGCTAAGTCTTCATCTTACTAGACGCTCCCGCTCCAAAGTGGCTCTTCTTGGGGAAAAAAGCTACGGCTCTACCAGGGTCATACTTAACCCGAGGCTTTAAGCCAGGTATGTTGAAATAGGTGGTGGGTTGTTTACTGTTCAGGAGAACAGCTGCAATGTCGGGTTGCTGGTGGGAAAGGTTTTTAACAAGGCCGTCAAAACTTTGAGGGTTTGAGGGGACGTATAATATTGGGATTCAGGGTTTGGAGCTTAGGGTTTCGCGGCTTGATATGAGCTTGCAAGGACTTAGGCTTTTTGGAGCTACGGGTCACTGCTTGCACATGGGTAGCCCCAAGCCCCTAATCCCAGTTGCCAAAACAAGGGTGTCCTTTTTCCCTCCCAGAAGAGGGAAACACATGCAGTTTTGATCCACAGCCCCTGTAACAATACGCAAAACAGAACCCTGCTTGAATATTTGCTGCTGAAAAAGGAGATCCTAACCCAAAAGGGAACCTACATCATGGCCATTACGCGAACACGTACAGTCCCCCTTAAGTAGACAGAAAATGGGGTATATGGGGATCTTATTATAATATACCCAAAGCCAGATTCCATCTACTTAAGGGGGACTACGTGTGGAACAACTACCAAATAGGATGGGGATGTTGGGAGGAGGGGATGATTCTAAGAACGTGACGTTGACAACCATGCGTTTGCTATGGTGGCCGGTTATGATACTGGGAAGGTGATGACACACTAGGGGCTAATAAGCTGAGTCAGGAGGTTCTTCAGCTTAGGGTGAAAGGTTTAGGGTTTACTGTTAGAGTACCCTAAACCCAAACCCTAAACCCTAGACCCTAAACCCTAAACCTTAAACCCTAAGCCAGTTAGTGTTTAGCGTTAGGTCTTGGGTTGGCCTCCGTAATATGCCCCCCCCCGAACTGTTGGAGTCTTTTCTGTAAAGGGGTCCGGAAGCTCCATATGAACCATAGTCTAAACTCCTAGCAACCCCTTTATTAACCTCTATAGGAGCGCCCTATATCATCCTCTATATACCTCCCTCCCTTTACGGAGTTTTGACTATGGCTCATACAGATTTGTGTGCCCATATAGGGATAATGGAAACGAAAATGGAAACTAACATAGTACATTGGGGTTATGTAGGGTCAATGGAAAAGAAAGTGGAAGATACTATTTAGGGTGTTGAGTGCTAAGTGTTTGCGTGTGGAGTATGCTGGGTCCAAGTGGGCGTATAATTATGTACTGTCAGTGTCATTGAACAATCCTGGTCATTCTACCGCATTCCACCGTACTTCATGACTTCATGCTGCACTGCACGGGATTCCAATATGTAGAGATTTTGGTTTCAGGAGTCAGGAAGGGGTCCTGAGCACCAAATGAGGCATGGTCCTTCCAAGATTCTACGCTTTGTTGAAAGGGAAGATATTAGGGGGAGCGAAAAGCGTGCGGTTCTTGGGAGGGGTCAGTGCCAAGTCTCCTGCTGACTATCTTGATGAAAAGGTCACGCATGTCGGTATGCGCGATAGCAGCTGGCAGCCATCTATCCGGATGTGAAGATTGCCAATGTGGTCATGCGCTCCCCCACACTTTCCAGCATTCACTACTCATGGCTTTTTGAAAGCGAACTCAGTATCTCTCAGCCTGGACAACAGCAGGCCTTCCACGGTGAGAATATTGGACAAACCTCTTGGAACAAGCCTACCTTACAACTGTGTGAAATGGCATCCCGCAAAGCACTGCATCATTCCCGGATATCTCCTCATCAAGTCAAGCATTCGTGTTCATTTGGTCTCTGACAAGCGGCCCGCATTTTGATCTGCTTTCCGGGAGCATAGATCTCGTCGAGCTGGGGAAAGCCCTGGCAAAGTGCTGCCAAAGAGCAGCGACATCTGACAATTGCAACGATTAGTACCCTAAGGGTCCAAGGACCCAAATAATATGCTTTTAGGGCCCAAAATACTACATACAATATCAATGGTATTTGGGCCCCAAAACCCTACTATTTGGGTCCTTGGACCCTTACGGGTAATAGGACCTGGAGAAATACGTACTTCACCATGACATGTACAGGATGATGACAGCGACTTACTGTGAAAGAACCCTTGCAGCACTTACGAAACAAGACTGGGTTGCCGTTAAAGCACTTAAATTCAGTTACCATATTATGGGCACATAATAAGTCATGGGGTTTCCTTACTACGATTACGATAACTTAATTTGAGTTTTTCACAGCAACCCAGGAATAGGTAAGCTGGTGACCTACTATCCCTAAGGCTTGTGCATTACAAAAAACTGAAAAGCTGGGTTAGGCACACACCTACTAGGAACATATGTATGTATGTATGTATGTATGTATGTATGTATATACACAGATGCCTACCTATATACCTAGGACTTTGTTTGAACGACACATAACCTATGCAAAAATCTGTAATTCACAAGATATTGTTTGTTGAGGGGTCTAGTTTACAGAGCAACCAGTTGCCGGTACATACTTGCACTACGTTATGCCACTTCATAGTGTTGAGCAGTTTGCATTATCGCGATAACTACTTCCCTTGACCCTATTAACCCTAAACCCTGCCTCGACCAGAATAATAGTAATAGTAATAGCAATAGTAATAATAATAACAATAGAAATAATAACAGCAATAGTAATAGTAATAGTACTGGTAATGGTAATAGAAATAGCAATAGTAATGATCTAAACTCTAAACCATTTGTGCATCCTACGGCGGCTCGAACCTTTCAATTCCAAAGGAAGCAAGAAACAATAGAAGTTTAGAACTATTGCAGAGAAGGCCAAGCCAGTCTTCGAGAGTGCCACTAATTTGCCAATTAGGGTTGGCAGACCTTCGGCGGGTTGGTGTGGAGGATCTGGGAAGCGCATTCTCTAGCAACATGAATGTATAGTCATCTTAAGTAGATAGAATGTGGTGCACATGGGGATCTTATGTAAAAATGGGTCGATTCCACCTTTTATCTACTTAAGGGAACTATGCTTGGCTGGGCCAACATGGATGCCCGCTGGGAAGTGGACATCTGCTAATGCGAAAGACCATTTTCTGGGCCAGCATGGATGGTCAGGAACGTGAATGCATTACCCGCATCAACGTAATTCTCTGGGACGCGAACATCCAGCAAATTTAGCCCACATTGGTTTTTCAATCCAACTTCTTAGGGCAAAGCAAAAGGGCCTTGTTTCTGGGCATCGGTGCCAAGCTGCCGGAAAATTTCTTCAGCTCCTGCGAAGGCAAAGTTGTATGGGAGATTCTCAAAGGCACGCGAGGGATGTGCGAATATCGCAAGGGGGCTATAGGCGATAAGTCTTAAAGTTCCCAGGCCTTTGTCTATGTCCCAAAAGGGAAACCCTAAACCCTAAACCCTTATAAGCCATGATGCCAGAGCTGTAACCTGATGTCAGAGGCGCTACATAAGGGAATATTAACTGGAGCGCATATCGCTTCGGGTTTCAGGGCACACGCTCCCATTGCAATCTACCCCCCTTATACAAATACTAAACACCCCCGATTGATATCAATATGTCTCCTATTAAGCAGGTTTGTTGCTATGGGGTATATCACTTATATCAGGTACAGGCAGGTGGGAAAGGACCAAGATTACCTGAGTGATTGCGCTCACCCACGCCAACCTGGAGCCGCCAGAGGTGACCTACTTAATGGACATGGGTCCTAACTAAGGGACACGTTAGGGACCATGCTAAAGTACAAAAGGACCCTTATATTTAACCTTCCTCTGGTCAATTGGTGAGCCTAATACTGACGATAGCTCATACAACCACCATAAACTCCTGCACAATTCCAGTTTCCACTTCATTTTTCCTTTGCTCTTCCATTATTGGGGTAGGGCCATCTCATATGCTGTAGGGAGGGTCTGGGTGCCTGCGCGGATCCGTTCAGTGGTCTGTCAAAGCCAGTGAGTGAGGGACCCAGTAAGCATGAGATCCTAACGTACCATGCAGAGGCCCCTTATTATTATGGGATATTACCCTAAACCCTAAACCCTAAACCCATATTATGGGTCTCATGCATTCTTATACTGGGTCCTGGGTGAGTCAGGGAGAACTACGAAGTATGTTTACAATCACTCTTAGCCGTTTAATGACCCCAGCTATCCCCATCATTAACCTGCTTACCCAGTCCCCCTGACCCTTCAAGTAGGGCTTAGGCCGCAAGGACCTAAGGTTTAGCGTCAAACTTTCCCAGGTCCTTGCCTGGTCCAAAAAATACAACCAATCCAAACTCTATAGCCCGGGTAGGGTAACTTCCTGGGGATGCCGTAGGACAGACCCTTCAAGAATCACTCCTTTTAAAAGAATCTACAAAGGTGAAACATTACTAGGGGATCTGAAGTTACTAGGGAATAAAGCAGTACATTATATAGGGATTATATTCCTTTATTCCCTACTATCATCCCAAAATATACCCACTAATGTAATAATAGTTTCCATTTTCTTGTCCATAATCCTTGTATAACCCCTATCTATTGAAATATGTATATATATATACATACATACATACATACATACATTCCCTTATTCTTTACTGGCCCTCAGTAAGTCACTGGCCCTAAACCCAAACCCTGAACCCTAAACCCTAGGTCCTTCTTCGCGGTAGTCATGCCGCTAAGGTTGGCAAGGGCCTCAGTGTCTCCCTCGGCGAGCCTGAGCTTTGGTTCAGGCTTCTTAGTAGGTAGGTCAATTATGGGGATAATTCAAAGTAGTCTATGGCATATGTATATGTATACATATATATATATATGGATAGAGGGATCTTAAGTACGTTTACTTTGTCGCTTTGTAACCCTGCAAGTAACGTTTACAGGCTAAGCTTCAGATTTTGGAAGTGCTTCGAGACCGGGGCTCAGGGCTTGCGGTTCAGGTTTCTGGGAACGATTGAGGGCTTGGCCTCAGGGTCCAAGTACTTAAATGGTATGTAACTAGTGCCCGAAGTACCTATGTAGGAACCCATTTGAGCATCGTCTAAACTCCTAGTATTCCCCTTAATAACCCCTATAGTAGTCTCCTATAAAATTCCCCATATAACCCTTTTACGGACTAAGACTACAGCTCATGTGGGCCCACCTTATGTAATGTTTGAGTACCTGGACCCTTAGGGTTGGGGCTTCAGGGTTGGGATGAAGGTTCGAGAGCGATGCGGGCTTAGTATTTGAGGTTTAGTGACGTTTAGTGTAATATACCACAATATACTACAATGTACTATAACATACCACAACAATATACATCAATATATAGTGCTTTTTGTATGGGGGAGCAGGAAGGTCCAAAGGAGAGCAAAACAGGAAGCCTTGCTGCTCGCGAACGTGAGCATATCGTGACATGTTGTCTGGAAGAAGCAACCACCTTATCCATGGCAAAGGGAACTTTAGGAAGTATGCTGGACCAAGATCATGGCATCTTGGAGCCAAAGGTCTTCAATAGGTAACTCTAGGGACTTTAGGAGGGACCCCTAATAGGGACCCTTAATCCCATTACCATATATGACCCTTATATAGTCATTATATAACCCCTNNCCCCTATATCCCTAGGTAGTCCCCATATTAGCCCCCATAAGCTACAAGGGTCCCTATTAGGGGTCCCTCCTAAAGTCCTTAGAGTAACGCTGTGCAAGGGCTACAAAGCTGTGTTCAGCTCGCAACCGACACATACTGCCGCACCCTGGCCCACCAAGCCCCTTAATGTTGAGCACCCCGGCCCTTTAGCACAACATGTGTCTCAGGTTTTAGGGTATGCTGGATTGTTAAAGTTGTCTAGGTCCACTTTTGGCCCACTTCAACAAAAAGCCTAACATGTTTGTACGCCCGGGCGATGGTCAGAATTGCTGGATCTTACTGAGTCCTACTTTTGGGGTTGAGGGCTTAAGCCTCATTATAAGACTTAATGTAGACCCATGACTAATAAACCCCTTCCCCTTAAGGACTTGAGGATCCCCATTACAACCCCTATTAGGGGGAAGCGGTTTTGGGTTTAGGGTTGAGGGTTTAGGGTATTGATCACGGGTCTACATTACAGTCAATATTCCTAGATACGTTTAATGGACCTGGGTTCCTTATTAGGACTATATACTAACGTAAGAGACTGACCCCTACGTCCACTGTTCAGGGTCCCTTAATAAGCCCAGTATTGATACTGACAAAAGGTCATAAGTAGGCTCAAAGGTTGGGCTTCCAGCATATCCGAACCATGTTTCGACATTTAGTTCCCACAGTTCCCCCAGGCCGCACTGCAGCACTTACAACTCTGTTGTCAAGCACAAAGACGATTCCATCAATGTGGAAATTGTCTCAAGTTACCGAGTTACCTGGGCACTCGAACACCCTAAACCCTAAACCTTAAGGATTCCGGACTAGAATTTCCTGGGCTCTGTCTTTTCGGATCCTTCTGGATCCTTTCAGGCCCCGGCCTTGTGGCACCGAATCCCACTAAGGGCCCCAGAAATGCTGTGCATCTGAAGTGTTTCTGGCGCTTACTTGCTAGGCCGAAGGACAAACCCAGACACTCCAAATAGCCTCCATTACAGCTTATATACCCCTTCAGTATTAGGCACGCTATGGCTCCCGTTTTAGCACGTGGCAGGTAGAGGATTTCGAGGCGAGTCGCCTCTGCTCAATCGCATCATCGAGGTCGTCGAAGTCCATGGTTGCGAGGGCAAAGAGAGGCAACGCAAAAACGAGCTCAAACCGGTGCGGAACGCTGCGGAGGCCGGCAAGAAAAGAAGTTGCTTGAGCGGGTCTGTCAAAACACAGACAGGGACCCTGGGGATGTTTGGGGATTACACAAAGCGATCAGGGACAAGGACCCTAGGGACGTATGCAGATTGCACAGGATCTTTTCTCAAAATGTGGATAGGGACTCTGGGGATATGCAGGGATTGCAAAGGGATTATGGATGCGCCTGCTATGGAGTCTATAAGTACTATAGGACCCTTTTGAGAAACTCCAGCAGCCCTCATATATACCCAGAAGTATGCGCAACTACTCCTCTTTTATCCCAATGCCCCAGGGATCATTATCATTTCAAGATTATGTTCGGCGCAGCCTTAGTGTCATGGATTCCCCTACCAAACCCCTTCCCCACTACCCCACCTAGGGTTCAATTTGATTCTGGGCTTTTCCAAAAACCAACCAAGGTCAAGGCCCCCTGTGCTGGACTCGGAAACTTGACTTACGGGGGGTGAGTAGGGAATATAGGAATATATTATGTAAGGTTCTATGAGCCACGGTCTAAACTCCAGGTCTCCGCCTTAATAACCCCCATAATACCCCCCTATAGAATTGCCTATGTAACCCCGCTTTAATTTAAGGAGTTTAGACTACAGCTCATATAGGGATTATGTTCCCTCATCCCCTACTAAGAACCATTCAGTTGAAACTCGAGAGCAGGCATGACTCGCTCGCAGTTTCCTATGACGTACAACGGAAGGTCAGGGGGACTTAGCAAGTATACGTAGAACCCCTATAGGCCACTTAATATCCCAAGTTACCCCTGGTATCAACCGAATTACCAAATCTGCCTTTCCCGCCAAGGAGCAGTCAAGACCTACTTTCATGGGCCCCTAAATACTACCCCCCGGAGGTTCTCCCTTGCAAGCCTTTGTTAGGTCTAATTATCCCTTAATCTTAGAGCATAAGCCTACGCAATTAAGTCAAATTGGGCCCATTTTCTCTGTAGACCATATCTGGGTGAGGTCGGGTTAGGTCATTTGCCCAGCTTGCAATGTCATACATTTGTGAATTCGCGATAGCAAAGAAAAGTCCATGAAACCAGGGGGTGAAGACTTTTCATGACGCACCCTATGCGTCAAAACCCCTGCGGGGAGCGCACGCCACTGTTGCCAGACCCACTAGGTACCCTAAACCCTATAATTGATGACCCTCAAGGGACACGCAATTAGGGACAAGATGATCTCCCGTCTACACCTGTATAGAACTCTTTGCGCGATTTGCAACTTATGTTGGAGAAATTCCCGCGTGGGATTCGGAGGCAAGCTTTTTCGGGAAGCTATCTGGAAGATCTTGGGTTATTCTTAGCACCAAAACCACCCCAAAAAGTGATTTCCATTTTCCTTTCCGTTCCCCGATAGTATAGCCCTATATGGACCCTTTGGTGGATTGTTATGAAGGGGAGGGAACTAGCAACCGAAGCTTTTGGACATCAAGGCGTGGGTCAGAACTGGAGCATATCTGGGTCCTTCACGCGGGCCTTCCAGTAAATAGCCAGAATTATAGACATGCTATGCATGTCTTTGGGAAAAGAGTCATTTGAGAGGTCTAGGTAAGTACGTAGAGGCTTCATGATTATCAGGGAGATGCAAAGAACATACAATGTAGACGTGGCTGTTCAGCGAATAGGAACCTTCCTTATGCCAAACGGCTCGGATCCTCGTCATACGTGAACAACATGACCTCATGAATTTCCAAAGCCCGCAGAAAAGGTTTTTAACATGCAGATACCAGTTCTCACTGAACAAGATTGGAGACACACTGCAGCTGAGGCACAACTCAGCGGCAGCCCGCCTCACCACGAGCTTCAAAAGCCTCAGAAAGAGGCAAATGAGCAGAATTGGGTGACTTAGGATGTTCTTGAGCTGATTGAAAGCTTGTAGTCAAGTTAATGATGCCCTGAACCTCCAAGTACGAGTAAGGCTTACAGCTTTTCAGGATCGTTTGATTTCGCGCAGGTTCAGGCTTAGGGGTCCAAGATTTGTAGGCCTCACAGCTAAGAAACCCATAGACAGTATTGGAGTTTTGGTCTCTAGCTCTTTTGACCTGGAGGCTTGCAGAAGTTCCGGGAGTTGGGGGGGAGTAGATCGTTTCGAGTTGAGGGGATGGGGGGCAGGTAGGTTGGGAACGTGCTTTCAATAGATTCTCCCACGGTTCTATCATCAACAATACTGTCGACTGCCGCCTCGGTCATTAAAATTATTCAACGCTTCATCGAGGGTGTCGATCGTCTTTATGTGGTGACCTACCTTACTCTACAGTCCTTCCCTAATTCAATTCCTCCCTGGCCAGGCCAACTTTCCACTAACAGTGGTGTTATCCATACCAATGATAACCGTGAGCGACTATGGGGTATCAAGTTCTTAAAAATAGGCTACAGCCAGAAACTAGTGTTATCCAAACCAGTAGGAACCATGAGCGACTATAGGACATCAAGCGCTTATAGCCAGACGAAACCCGCCTCGGAGCCTAGGACCCTAAACTTTATGTAGCTCCTATAACCTTTTTACACCATGGCACTACGCACCTCTACTACAAGTTAACTTATGTTAGGTACCTGTAACGGGAATATGGGGGAACCCGAAAAATCAAGGGTCTAAGGTCCTAGCTAAGTGCCAGGGAGTTTGTAGATGGCAGGACTTCAATTTGTAGGCTCCCAGATTGGATACTGAATATGTGACTCACCCAGGTTCCTAAAAAATCCGGATACATTCAGCAAAACCCAAAATCAAAACCCTAGTTCATAGAGTCCCTAATCCCAACGCATCAATACATAACCCCAGTTGTTCCATGTCTTTTTCCGTTGTCTTTTCCATTGGATTCTTCACCATCTGGGGTAATATCCCTGAATTACACCCATAGAATCCCTATATTCCCTCTAGAACCCCTATTTCTCCTTTCAAGGGAACCCTTAATAGCCCTATAGCTGCTTTATGCGGGCCTTAAGTTCGTCAACAGAAACCCAAGCCCGAAAGCGCACGTCCAACTAGACCCACGGGTCTTCGCCTCTAGGCCTACAATTGGGGCCTTAACAATTACGGACGGGGCTTACGCAACCTACACTTAAGAGCTTCAGGGTTTCAGGTGTATGGATTGGGGTTTAGGGGTTTGGTGTTCAGGGTTTAGAGGCGTACATAATTATCACCAACAATGGAAAATCAAATGGCAAGGGTTTATACAGGATATGATAGGCATTATCCTTAGAAATCTGCCGAAATCATTTCGAAGACCACTTGAGATGAAAGTTAGGACCACAATGCTGAAAATTGTTCAGGCTTCTTTACTGCCCTTGGGGTCCAAATAATTTCGACTGGTTGTGGGGCGCTGTCAGTTACTGCATACGACATGGAGAAGGGGACATGCCACTAAAAACGCGGATAGCGGACTAGTAAATCGCTGGCACAGGATGAAGGAATCTCTACCGTAGTTCTTACATGAACCACCGTCAGTAATCCCTGCAATCTGTATCCCCTTCGCGACCCAGCACCAGGAAACAAGCCGTCAATCTCGCTCCATGTTGTGCTTGGGTTTGCGGTTTAGGATTTGGAGTGTAGATTGACGGGGAAAAAGGAAGAACTCGTGGCTATTTTAGGTTTGTTCACATAACCTCAGAGAGTTTACGTACATCTACCTATAAAATCATGACTGCGCCTCTGAGCCACAAAGTCCACAAAGTCCCCTAGTATAACTCTAGCTGAAACGCAACTACACTTATTGGTCCTGTTGTAATTACACCGAGCCTCCAAGTTACCCATATAGTTCCCCTTCAGTACGTACATAAAATATGGCTTTGGGTATATTATAATCAGATCCCTATATACCCCATATTCTATCCCCAAGCCCAAAACCCTAAACCCCAAATAACAGTTTCCATTTTCTTTTCCGTTATCCCAATATGACCCCAAAAGATCCTTTTGAAGGGATAATCTATCCACTGAAGGGGGGCAGTTTAACCCTAAACCCCAAACCCTAAACATAATATCCCTATATACCCTATATTCTATCTACTTAAGGGGGACTATAGACCTGCAGCCCTAGAGCTGGTATGCCAGGGCGCTGTTTGTTACGGCATTCGTTCAGCATGGACTCGGGATCCCCTGCGAACAGGTGGGAAGCAAGTTTGGGCTTCAGGGGGCGTGGATTGTTTTTATTGGGGTTATATAGGGATAATGGAAAAGAAAATGGAAACTGCTATATTATAATAAGGTATATATTGGGGTTATAGGGCCGGGACTTGCGTTGAAGGCTTCGAAGTACTACCATCTAGCACCTTGCGAGCTGATTTTGCATACACCTCTGCTACTGCAGCCTGCTACCTTAACAGCTATGCACCTGGTACTAAGCTAGTGTTCGCACAGTCACGGCTAGCATCATTGCTGGCAGTTCTAATTGTCCTGTAGTGCCAGGGTTATCGTTACCTTTTCCGTCAATTTTAAACCCTATACAACCTACCCTTCCCCAAATTAACGCGGAACCACGTAGCGCCTGTGAATGTTACAGTAGTCTTTATTGGGCTCCTCATAAATTCCACGTTAGTTTCGGGAAGAGCACGGCCCGACCACCCTGCACTCCAAAAATAGTAATAGAGAGATAATGGAATAGAAAATAGAAATCCCCAATAATGGAGAATCACATGGGGAACTAACATGGAACATGACATGGAAGCTGGGGGTATACAGTTATAGGACAAGCCCTCCTGGAACGAAAAGCCCCAAATGCTCTCCCCCTTCAGCCCTCGGATCAACTTCCACCTCAGCCAGGGGATCTCCTTTCATGGTGGTTAAACGATTCAACAGGACAAAGGGGAAATGGGGACGAGTCAGTCTGTACCCTTGATTTCGGATGGCGGCATTAGGGCTGAAGTCTCAAACCTCCCATACTGATATGGGGGTTTGCCAGAATTAGGGTACCTTAATGGAAGTCCCCATAATAAGGATTTCGGTATTTGGGGGTCTATACGGGGGTCCCCTTATTTTAGGAAACCACCATATACTAGCAGCTCTGCAAGGAGAACGCTAACACGAATATGTCGGCACCTGTGTGCCACGCATATGGAAACTCTAAACCCTCCGACGGAACCTTGCTTGAAGCACGGATTGTGATCACGGGCCAGCAAATTTTGCAGTTCTGCATGAAAAGCTGCATGTAAGTAAGCTGAATGAGGCATACATACCCCAATCCTCCAGGTAGGTCACACGAAAGATGGCACCAAGGCAAAGAACCGCCAAGTCGACCCAAGACAGCTCAGGACACTGTTCTGGTGTCAGGGACAATCTCCAAAGGCACAACGGCCGAAGCCTCAAATCCTAAGTTCTAGGCCCTACCTGGAACCCACTCAAACTCTGAACTCGCAGCCGGGTTGACGAAACTAGAAAAACGATCAATAGCTCCGAAGCAAAATAAGGCGTTGTGAGACCCTTCTGGTAGAAACCGCCATTCAGGGGTCAGGTCGGACTCGTTTGTTTTCTCCTCCCACAAACTTAGAAGGTACCTCAGAAAAGGCCTCACAAGGGCTACGCTGTTCTTGAAAACGGGGCTATGCGTGCTTCCTTGCTATTCCCATTGTGGTATGTTTCATACATGTCTATTATTACTCGTGGTGGAGGGTTTTGGGATTAGTTGGGGGAAGGTGGGCAGGGCTTACCTTAAACCCTCAATCAGCGCTGGCCTTCAGCCATGTTGACCTTAAGGATCATATCGCCGGGGCGTAGATCGCGTGAAGAACCTTCAGTCCAAGCCATTCTTTAGGGTTTACGTTGTGAACTGCCCCCACCCTGTACCAGTCTATAACAGGAGATACTCAGGGCCTTATAAACTTACACAAGTCTTTTTTCAAACTGTTGCTATCGAAGGCTTAGGGTCCTACGCTGGAATTTAGGGTCCTACGCTGGAATAAAAGAGAGCAAAATGAAAAATAGAGAGTGAGACGGACATCTGGCTTGCAATATAAATGGCTTGTAGAGATTGTAATGTACGAGCATGGACAATCAAAATCGGCTGCAATGAAGTACAAATATCTGTATTGTACATGCATCACCTCAAAAACCATCACAGGCCTAATTTTTTTTTTGGGGGGGGTCTGAATGATGATACGGGAACGTTCCATTTCTTGGGATCTAGGATGACCCGGCTTCGGTCTTCACGTCTCAGGGCTGAGTTGAATATGTGGGCATTTAACCAAGTTTGCATGCCTTTTATGACCCAGAAGTACGAGGCTTGCCCAGGCTTCT
This sequence comes from Symbiodinium pilosum, assembly GCA_905231905.1. Classification (NCBI taxonomy): domain Eukaryota; class Dinophyceae; order Suessiales; family Symbiodiniaceae; genus Symbiodinium; species Symbiodinium pilosum. Next base: position 7,066 of record CAJNIZ010002082.1, on the reverse strand, counting down.
CTTGACAATTCAAGATAGAGCGTGGACATCCTTGGCAGCACGGTACTATCCAAGCCAGCTTGTCATCATGATCCCTGTATAACCCCTATATAACATATTCCCTTATTACTCTACTTACTAAACCCACGTAAGACAGCCCTTAAGAAACCTCACATCTTCACACCCTTCCCTGGCTGTTCATCTGCAACCTCGATCCCAATCGCCACCTGTTGCTGCTAAAGCCTTCTCCCAGGGACCCCAAAACCCTGAACCCTAAAACTTGGGGACTGCCCCCACCCAGTAACAGTCTATACTAAGGGTCATATTAAGGGCTATATATAACTATATTATAGTTCTTATCCAAGTGTTACTGAGTGGGGGCAGTACCCAACCTAAACACTAAAACCAAAATGACAACCTCCAATTCACAGTCAGGATACTGCTGGCCGGGTCCTGCTGCTTGTTCCAAGCCTGCTCCAGTTTGTCTGAGCGCAGAAGAGCTGGGTTCATTCCATGAATTCACAACCCTTAGGTAAGGCCATTTTGGGTTCTCTAGTCCCTGTTTTTGTCCCGGTAACAACTGCATGCAATTGAGGGTGAGCTTGTTTGAGCTCGCGATGTTTTTTCCCGGGAGAACATTCGCACAAGAACTACAGGCTGCAATTTAGGGGTTCCGGAGCATGTGCCTTGGATACGCGTACCGTATGAGCAGTGAGATTCCTTGACAGATGAGATCCTATGAAGATTAACTGTGATCATCTGGGAAGTTTATCTCCTGCAACTAGGGATAGTTTTGCATCACAACCTCACCTCTGGCTACTCCAAAACCCGTGCACACCCCAACCTCTAAACTCCTTGAGCACCTATAAGGTTCTTATATAACGGACCATCCCTTATACTCCTTGGACCCTAAGTCCGAGCTGTGACCCTTCCCCTAAACCCCAAAGCCATACCCTAAATCCTAAAGCCCTTTTATCAACGACTCTGCCCAATCTCCTAAGCCCTAGGCCATACATACCACATACCCTTGGGTACTGCCCCCCCCCGTAACAGTCTATATTAGGGGTCCTATTAAGGGCTATATAGAACCATAGTATAAGTATGTATAAGTATTATCCAACTGTTA
>CAJNIZ010002081.1:7788-27166 GCA_905231905.1 Symbiodinium pilosum | reverse complement strand
AAGCACGGCGCAAGCCCCCGATTCGAGATGAAGAATATTGGACAACCCCCATTTGAGATTGTCTAGACATGTCTGGATTGCTGTTAAGGAACTTCACTTAAGTTGTTGTGAGCCATAATGTAGTAATAGTAAATAAGGAGGATTCCTCGTTGTGGTTATTTACTTTTGAGGTCCTGGACAGCCAGGAACAGCAACCCAGATTGCGGACAGGCATGCCCCTCACCCAACTGCAGCCTAACTCTAACAAGCTTTCCGCGTACATAGGAATATCTTTCCCCAGCAATGGAGGTCAAATGGAAAGCTTGGCATTTACATGGAAAGTGAGTTTATCTAGTATTTGAAATGGATCAGGGCTGATTAGGGCAGGGTTTCCCAAAATTCCGGGCCTGTTATTTTGGTGATCTCTATATATATATATACATATATACGATTATAATATTTTGGGGTCTATATTGGCGAAATTCCAACTTACTTGCCATTCGATCAGTCTTGGGTCTCGACCACCCCTAGCCAACCCCTCATTGCCCATTTCCTCCCGTGAGCTTGCTTTGGGAGTATTACTTTTGTCTAGGGTTTAGGTAAAGGGATACAACCTAAAGGGTGGGGTGCGCTAGCGCCTCAAGAAGGGTTGCGTCTAACATAGCCCAATAATTACCAGCATAAGAATTATCTTGTACTGTTTATGGAGGGCAAGGAACACGGCTTTCGAGGCATAGCCGAATCCTCAGGCATTGTTTTGATCATGAGGAATGTCTATCCAATATTCAAGGCTCCAAACCATAAATCCTGAGCCATCAGAATCTAAATACTGAAATCTGAAACCGTAGCTTACCCCTGAAGCTTAAGACCTAATCCCTGAACCCTATACGCAGCGAGATCCCTCAAAAGACCCAGATAGAAACGCCCGGTCTCAGGGAGTCTGTCCTGCTTGTGGTGCCCTAGGGTCCTTGGAATCTACCTTGTAAACATCAAGCCCGCTCCCCTGAAGCCTGGTCCTGAGGTATGGGATCCCAAAAAACTGCCACAAGCCCAGTTTCCGGCCGGTCTAGAGTTTGACGTAGGGGTCTTATAGCAATATCACCCATGGATGATAGTGGAGAAGCAAATGGAAAAGAAAATATATTCAACATGGAAACCGCGCTTAAACAGGAGGTTCATCCAGATAGTTATCAGGATCGAGGTCTCGGGTTTGTTGAATAAATGCTGTTTAGGGTTAAGGGTTTAGGGGCGTGCATCAAAGTGGCCTCAAAGTAACACTGGTGAAGTTTCCAGCTTCTACACTACCTGGGCCTAAAACATAGGTAGTCTAACACTGCAAACCTACCATTAGACTACCTGCCTGAGTCCTAGGACTCAGGGCTTTCAATTTCCTGCAGTCCAACCCAGGTTTCCCACAATGACGAGCTGATTTTCGGGGATCTCTTCACTGTTTTCAGGAACCAGTTGTTTGAACTGATTCTACTATACCCGTGGGACCGCTTTTTTTTGCTCGAAAACTAGTGCTTTCAAATGTCACATCATGTTGCCTGTTGGATGCACCAAGACGCTTGAATTATCAAGGTCAGCCTGGTTTTTGCCAATGCTATGGTTTAATTGAAGCAGCTGCTCGATTCTGGCAACTCGTGCCCTACGCCAACAGGGTTCTTACACAGAGGCAGACATTATTTGCAGGGCTGCAATGACAGCGAAGCAGGCCGTTGGACATTTGTAAGCTGCCTGGGGCTTCGTCGCACGCAATCACTGAACCCCGAACCCCAAAGCCTCTAGCCGCCACCAACAATCCGCAACTTGTGCTTGCCAAGGGAGCTGGAAGAAGAGAAGGCGTGGAGAGCTTTTGTTTAACAACTGTAATGAAGAGTGTTGATAATTACATAGATTCCTGCAACCAGGCTTCTGGAGGCTCGCTCCGATGGCCCAACCGGGGAGGGTGAGGGGTACATTTTGCAGGCTTTGGCAAGTATCTGAGCACCTTGCTGTAGTCAGACCTCCTTGGAGGGTCAGGGGACTCTGTTGGTTATCCCGGGTTGCTGTTCAGGAACATAATTCAAGTCACTATATTGGGGAAACCATATTTTTCGTGTATATATATATATTTATACCAATTATGGTAACTTAAAGTAAATTCCTTAGCAGCAAACCGGTATCTGGCTTGCACGGGTTGCAAGTCTACTTGCCAGGTCCGTCTGACTCAGAAAGTAGGGCCTCTTTGAACCTTTGCAGTTTTGGGTTTAGGGTTTGGGGGTTAGGGCTTAGGGCTTAGGGTTGGGTACAACAGGCCAAGAAACGGGATTTACTCACTGAGTGCCATTGGACTTGCTTGTGTTTCCTGCCAACAGGATATTCTGAGTGTCAAGCTGCGTCTGTTGTCGGTATGTTGTCAGGGTTCGGGGGTAAGTTTACAGCGCCTTAGGGATCAAAAGCCAATGTAGGAAATATCTACAAACCTTAGGGCCCAATTTAGGTTTTCTTTGTTTGCTCGGACACCCAGGGATATTTATACTAGGACATCAAAGGGTTACTGCTGGTCATTGTCCAGACGTCTACATGGCCCACCTATGAGGCCAACGTAACGCCCTCTACAGGGGTTTCAGATATAGGTTATACGGATTTATTTTGGGTTTAGGGTCCAAGTCTCCATTTCGATTTCCAGGTGTCTGTCCATGAGACTCTGCCTTTCAAGAAACGCTTACCACTCCCCATTCCTGTTACTACTACTGTTGCTAGTTTCCGTTGTACCATTAAGGTCGTTAAGTGTTTTTGCGGTGGGCTTTGCTTTCTGAAGCGTGATGTGGCCTGAAGCCCTTAACCTCAAACCTTACTGTAGAGAAGCGGAGAGGAGTACCTCAACAACCTATGCAAGCATCCTAAACCCTAAACCCAAGCGATCTGCATGCAGCTTGCTCTGAACACTGCGCAGCTTTTGTTGTCACGGATACCTGCCGTGGAAAAGGACAGGTTCAACATTGCTTGAAGTCTAATAGCTGGATACCGTTTGGGCCTTTATGGGCAGCAGTGAATCAGGAGCATAAGCCAGGCCCTGGAAGTGCGGGTTTAATGAGCCAGCGTGCAGTTCACCAACATGCGGCCCAAAATAGCAGATCGTGACCCTGTGGTTTGTTGCACCTGTCTGCACTCAGCAAATCCTCGGCAAATGTGTATTCTCCACCCTGCCCTCGTTCCTCAACCCAAATAAATAAGCTTTGCCATGAGCACCATCAACAGGTTTTGGGTTACCCACATTCTCTAGCAAAGATTTCAATTCTGATATAAAATATGCAACGCAGGCGTAGAGCATGAGCCTATCTCAAGCACATTCCGGAACTGCCCCGTCCCATCTCTACAACCCCCCGTTGGAATCCCCAAAACATGTTCTGGGTGAGGGGGGCCTCAGTGAACACGTGAGCCAGAAGTATACTTACTAAGCACCCTGACCCTAAACTAAACCCTGAACCCTGAACCCCCTTAACTAATGTAATAGTTCACACTTTCTTGTCCATTCCTTACTAAGCCCCACTCACACTCCAAACACCTAAACCCTAAGCCCCTACACCCTAAACCAAAAGAAATCCGAACCATGAATTCTCTAGCTATGGCGGTGCTTCAGCTGTTGGCGTTAGCCTCTGCGGCCGCCGTGCCGCAGATGCCGAATCTGAAGGGCAGCTCATCGACGAACTTGGACCTTTTATCAACAGTTCCCGTTGAAATTGATTGTGACCCTAAGGTTTGCTCATGTAGCCCCAACTGGATAACTGTGGAAGGTAAACAACCCAGCAAAGAAGGCAGCAAGGAGGGAAGCCAGGAACGAAATCAGACTAAGTCTAGCACTGATGGTTTCCATGCCGGTAGAAGATGTAGCTCATTGCTGCTATCAATATGGTAGTTAAATGCTACTGCTGGCATGGGCGAACTTAGTCAGTCTTCGGAAGCATACTTGTAATTCCAATAAGCCATATACAAACACAGTAACCCCCCTATCTAAGCTACTTACTAGCCCCCCCCTTGATTGTCCAAGCACTATTGCTGTGATTGGTGTTCGCCCTGTGCAACGGACATTGGGAATTTCAGTCTAGAGCTTCATTTTTTTGGAGGGGCGAGGAACTAAGATAATGAGATGAGTTTTGCAACCCCAGCCCCCCAAATCAGGGCCCTACAGCTATACGCCACTAGACTGGGGTCCTAACTTTTCCGGGTTGGGGTTACCAAAGCCCTTCTATTCTGAATGGGAAGTCCGAGAGTTTAAAGCTTAGGGTGTAACAAGAGTGCCCAACCTGCATGTTAACCTGCCGGGTCTGCACTCTGCTAATTCTTTACACCTCATTTGGAGGGTCAGCGGGACTCAGTGGGTAGGCGAATAATGGGGATAAGTGGAGTCTATTTTATGGTTTATAGAGGCCGTTAGAGGCCGTAAGTATACTCACCGAGATTCGCTGAGCCCCGTTGCTACCCCAGTAGTCGTTGGTGGCCCGGGTGACTTTACCCTCACAGTATTGTGTTGCTATCCATCGCTTGTGGTCTCACCGCCAAACGACTGTGCCCTACAAGTACAATTCTGAGTATCGGGTGTCAGGGGTGATGGCATCCGTTAAGCCCTAGACCCTAAACCCTAAACAGAATTGTTCTTGGGTGGCCCCCAGCGCCACCCCTCAAAACTCAGGTCCTATAGCAGCGCAGCCGTATGGGAGCTTCTCAAAACTAACTCCCTCATAATCACTAAAACGGACCCACGCGCTCCCTTTAAAATCCCTCTGTAACCCCCCAAACGCCTCCCACTTTGAGAAACCCCAAAAGAAAATCAAATATGGCTGTCCTGCTCAGTAACATACCGAACCCATGGGCCCTGCACCCGAAAGCCTCAGCCGGCTTTAAGCCCCAAAGCCAAAAACCTCAAACCTAAACCCTAGCGAAAGAGATGATACATATAGGCAAGTACGTCAGACTACTGTATCGTAGCAGGAATAAGTAAGGACATGCGTATCTATGTATGTGTATATACATATTATGTGTATATCTGTTTTTGCGCCCTGAACATGGCTAAGCCGTAAACTCTAAACTCTCTTGATGGTTGCCAAAACCCTAAACCCTAAGCCCCAAACCCAAAGCCCTACGCCCTAAACCCTAAGCCCTAAACCCTAAGCCCTAAACCCGAAACCCTAAGCCCTAAACCCGAAAGCCCAAAACCCAAAACCCTAAGCTCTCTTGATGTTGCCCTTTCAGGCATGCCCAGTGCTCGCGGAGGGCCACCTTGGCGGAAGGCCACAGAGAAGGTCTTCAACGAGGTCTGCTGGGGATTATGATTTAGGGTTTAGGATCTAGGGTTTAGGGTTTAGGATTTCGGGTTTAGGGCTTAGGGTAGGGCTTAGGGTTTAGGGTTTAGGATTTAGCGTTTAGGAGTGAAGGTTTAGGGTTTAAGGTTTAGGTTTTAGGGTTTAGGTTTTAGGGTTTCGAACTGCTCCGAGCCTCTTAAAAAGCCTTTGAGGGTTTAGGTCGTCTACCCTGGGTTGCAACGTTGAAGGTGTAAGGTTTAAGGTCTAGGGCTTAGGTTTAAGCTTGAGGGTTTAGGGTTTAGACCCTAAACCCTTTTCAACCAGGCCCTTGTTTTGTGGCTCATGTGTAGTACTTGGAGCGCCAGGCAGACTTAGAAAGGAAAGGGGAGGAAACCGGCTAATACGATATACAGTAGCTATCCTCTAAACTGCTTGGAGGGGGTTACATAGGGGAGCATTAAAGGGGCCATTAAGGGGGATATTAGGATTTAGATTATGGCTCAGGTGATTAGGGTTTAGGGTATAGGGTATAGGGTTTCAGGGTCAGGGCGACTCTGTAAGGAGGTGCATATGCTGGACAGCAGTGGCGTAAACAACCACGGTTTTCAGGTTTCATAAATATACTTACCAAGTCCTCCGAACCCTCCAAGTACGATCATAGAGGATGTGGACTGGGTGGAATCATTTTCCTTTTCAGTCTTAAGTTAATACTCAATAAGGAAGATGAATAGCAAGGAGACTGTAATGACCCGGACCCGTAAAATTGGGACCCTATTGTAGTCAAATAAGTGTCATAGGCTCTGTACTATAGAGGTTGGGTAACTAGGATCCCCTTCCCCAGAATCCTGAACCCTAAATCACATACGTCGTACCCCCAGCCTCGAACCAGTGGAATGGAATTTCCGGGTTGTTGTCGGGCTGTAAAAAGCCTTTTGCGACAATTGGTAGGTTTGCCGGATATGGGTTTAGGGTGTAGGTGTAAGGGACTGGTGGGGGCTTGAGGGATCTAAGAAATCGTCACGGGGTTCCTCAGGATTTGGAGTGTCTCCAGAGCTCCACATCCCGGACCTGTTGGTGGAGATGTTCAGACTACGGATTCCTAGATCAAAGCCCCTGATGCATGTGAAAACTGGACTTTGCAGCCGTACTCTCTGGACCTTTACCAGCCCCAACACCACAAATCCCAGACCTGATCCGACCCCCCCAAGCCACCTTCAATCAGACCTTCTGTGAACCCTGAGACCGAAGCCCCAACATGCCAAACCCAAAAACCTGAACAGTAAAGCGATGATTCCCCCGAAGGCCTGCCAGATGAATCGAGGGCAGCCATCAGTTTTCTGCTATCCGGACATGAAGGAGCTGCTTGAAGGCGGGTGTGCAGTTTAGGTTTGAGCATTTAGGATGTAGGCTTTAGAGTTCAAGCTGTACTTGAGGCTTCAGGGGCGCTGGGGGCGACTGTGGGAACATACCGTAGGGTTGTTGGGGGGGGGGAGTATGGAGTTCAGGTTAGAAGCACTACTTTTTGTAGTCTTCACTCGTCAGCTTCATACGTAGAGTATACGTATAAGGGCCCAACAGACTCTTGCAGTGACGGCGCAAGTCCCCCTGGCTCGTTGTGACAATTGGTAGGCATGATAATGAGATTGCAGTATGCAGAATGACCAGGAGCGCAGGGTCTCAAGAGATCAGCATGACGGCATCATACAAAGGCACCAGCAAACAGATTAGGTTGGGCAAAGAGGGCTTAGTCCTCCCAGAGAAGAACATTGCTCAGTGAGGAACAGGGGCGGCGACTCTTCAACAGGGCAGTCATAAGCAGCGGACAGCAGCGCCCAAAGTAAGCGGCATCAGAAAGTGCATTCCATCATCCCCATATACACTCAGCAACATCAAAGCGCACTCATGTTGCAAGCCCCTTCTCTTGACAGGCCTATCCAAAGCTTCAGAATTTGGGGCTGACTTCACCAGCGAGACGCTCCCGAGCGCACGTGCAGTAAGAGACTTTCAGGGTTGCACCCTTAGGGCTACAAGTTCTTGGGTTTCTGGTGACTTTATCTAAGTTGTGGTGAACCCCAAAACCCGAACCCCCAGCCCACCACCACCACCACCACCACCACCACCACCACCACCACCACCACCACCACCACCACCACCACCACCACCAAGGTCTGGTATATAGGGTTTATGGGTATCATCTCCAATACTGGAGAATCAAATGGAAAAGGTATTGGAAATGAAATGGAGTCGGGTTTATATAGGGGATTGTATTAATATGAGCCCAGAACAATGCCTGCCTAACGCGCTTCAAGTACTCGTAGGGAACGTTGTTTGTGCGAGGGCACAATTCGGAGGACTTGATTTTATGCGTTTGTTCGCAGCTGTGTGTGAGCCCAGTAGTGCTCTATGAATGGGGCTGTCGCTTCTGGCGATGGACTGTTTTGCACCGTTCGGGATACACTGAGTACCGGACTCCGACAGCCTCTGTGTTCGGAAGTTGTTGTACAACTGTTGGCTCCCGCATGATGGCAACATCTCCTCCCTGCACAGTATACAGTATATCATTGTGGATCCAAATAGCCTACTGTAGCTAATATTCACTAAATCTCATCCTAAACCCTACAAAGGGTATGGAAGATTGCCGGCCTAAGCTCCAACCCCTAAACACTCCGAGACCTTCAGTCTTGCCCGCGTATTCCTGACACGACTGTGGCTATACTTTTCGTTGATCAGATGAAAGATCTTGGGGGACCCTGACCCTAAACCCCTAAACCCTAAGCACGAGGATTTGCTACTTCGTCTGACCTGTAGGGCTCCTCATCCTATGAGCCCCCTAATGTTTCGACCAGCCGTTGTCCAGCGCATGGGTGGGCTTCTTGACAAGTAAGCACTTAGCGACTTCCAAGCACCCCTAAACCCTAAGCCTTAAATCAAGCCTAAACCCTACACCCTTAATTAATCGCGTGGCATACTGCTTGTCTCTGCCGTAAGATGCAAGCCCTGGACCCTGAGCCCTAAGCCTGGCATTCGGCTCCACTTCACCCTGTATGAACCCCAAACTCCGAACGAAGAGACCCACCTTGACTGCGTCAAAGGGTCTGAATCACAACAACTTTAGTCTAGGAGCCTAAATCCTAAGCCGTCATCCCAGAATCCTATAACATACTTGCTGTGGTGATAGTAAGCCCCAAGCCCTATACTATACCCAGAAGCTATAATCCCCAAACCCTAACCCCCAACCCCCCGAACCCTAAACTTACTGGGGGGTAGTAGGGAATAAAGGAAATTAATCCCCATGTAACTCCTGTATAGTATCTTCCGTTATCTCCTGCTAACCCAGAGCAAGTAGACCCTCCACCCCAAACCTTAAGCCCTATAAACCCTAAGCTCAAACCCTAAACACTCAGCCCCAAACTGAGGTTCCTATTAGATCTTCATGTCGTGGTTGAACAGCTGCTCGGGTGGCCTTCTGCGTGGACCGGTGTGAGCCAGGCGCGGGACGCTGTCCTCGAAGTTCTGCGGAAGCACAGCGCAAAGGTGATGTAGGGCTAGTGGGGTTCCGGAATAAGGGTTTAGGATCTAAGGTGTAGAGTTCATGGTTTAGGCTTCAGGATGCAGGAAATGGAGTTAATGGCTGAGGGTTTAGGATTTTGGGTTTTGGGCTTGGGATTTAGGCCTTAGGATTTAAGATTTACAGTTTCTGGCTTAGGGTTTAGGATGTGGGGCTAAGGGTTTGGCGTTTAGGGTGTTGGGTTCAGGGTTTGGGATTTCGGGTTCAGGTTACAGGAGGCATCGTTTATTCGTATGTACTTAGGGCATAGAGGGTTGCTCACACACACACATACTGCTCTGGGGGCCACATGTATACGAAATATATACATGGACCTTTTCTACAACAGACTCAAGCTACAGCCAGGTAATATCCTAGATTATAGCTCCTGATAGCTACTATTTCTCATTACTGCATGAACGACACTAAAGCCTCGATATACCTGCCAAGCATCATACCGAGGTGTCCAGGGGTTAGGTGCTCGCGGGCTTGGGTTTAGAGGTTTCGGGTTTAGGCTTCACGGGCTTACGGCTAAGGAAAGCGTACCGCGCGAGCGCAAAATTTGGGATATGAGGCTGAGCGCTTAGAATGTTGAGGCTTAGGGTTTTGGAGCTCCAGAGCAATCAGAACCTATAACTAACACGGGCTTGGGCTTTCTTACCTAAGCACTAAACCCTAAGGCGTGGGAGTTGTCTCTTGGCCCTAAACCCCAAGCCCTAAACCCTAAGCCTTAAACCCTGGACCCTAAGCCCTAAACCGTACAGGTTCTGGCATCGAGGCACCAGTGGACAAGTCACCTGGCACTTTCAGGAGTTTCTCAAAATAGCGGCACTCAGAGACCTCAAGGGATACATGGGAAGAAATGGGGGACTATGGGTTTCCTCATAGGGATTCTATAGGTCTGGCTTTGAGAGATGCCCTTTTGGCGAGTTGAGAGGTGGCTAGTTGAAATTTCTCAGGGCCAAGCAGCAAGAGCAAAAGCAAACACTCTTTCACAATCCTCCGTGACAGGCTTGCGAAAGAGGAGCATTCGTCTTAGAAGCTCCGACATGTATTGGGTCTTAATAGCTGAGCTCCGTAAGCTGGTCCTGGAGCTTGGAAGTAAGCCAAGCTGAAAGCGGAGGTGGCTTTGGACGTTGAAGTTTTAAAGCCAGGCAGACTCAATTAAGGAACCAACTTGGTAGTTTCCAAAAATAGGGGGGCCCCAATATAGACCCCAATATACTATAATCCTTATTATGGGGACCCCCAAAAAGGTACCCATAATTTTGGGAAACCCCCACTTCAATGTCACTTGAGCAGCAGTCGGCGCGGTTCTCCGTTATTCTTCAGCACCTCGGGCTCATGCATGATGTGGTCTCCCAAGAAACGAGCTACGCTAATCGTACTGTTGCTACTCATGGTCTTGCATGCCTCATCTTTGTACTAAAGTCTCAGGGTCCTTGGGCTCGGGTACAGTACCCGGATTCACGTAGGATACACAACACACATTGGGTTTCAAAGAGCTGTCATTCTGGCTCCGTGAAGTGTGGATCAGTGTATTCAAACTTTGAAACTAGGCACATCGAATCGAATCCTACATGAGCCTCAAGGGTAACCTCCGGCAAGCTATTCTGATTCCAATCCCCAAGCAATACCAGGACTTAGAGCTCCCTCAGGGCACTTTTGCCGGAAACCCTCTGGTAGTCTGCCCGTCCTGTGGCCAAGGACCCTACTGCGACAAGCTACTTGGTGATTCACCCATCTGGAAACTCATCTGCGCTCAGGTAAGGAAACTGCGGGGACTGCTACAGGGGACCATTATCTTGAGGTTCTCAGGGGGGCACGACTATTTCCACAAGGGCCCTCCCATACATACCACCAAATATTATACTTATATTCTTTATTCCAGGACTCCAGGAGGCAAAGGGGACCCTAATTGTTGGAAACCTCCATATCCCTACTTTTGTTTCAGTTTGTTTGAAGGTTGTCTCGCTGGTCCCCTAGCGTGGTTCGCACGAATTTCGTTATTTGAAGGGGCTTCTCGGCGTCTTAGGTCTGCAGCCTCAAGTTTTTGGAGGGAGCTTGGGATGAGGTTTAGGGGTTTTGGTTTAGGGTTTACAGTTTTAGGGGCAACTATGAATCCAAGTTTCCTCCGCAAGTCAAGAAAAGCTCTTAGCGCGAATCTCTTGCAGACCCTCCCGGGAGGTTCATAGTCAGCTGTTAAGCTCTGACATGGGGTTTCAAACCGTGGGGGCCTTGTGGAACCCAGGGGTGTGTAATCATCAAGGGATGACGATGGGATTGCCGTGAGCAAGCTTACATATGCACCATTGTAGCTTCACGGCCTCCTGGTTCTGTTCGTTGCTAAGAAGGTTTTGGTAATCCCAACCCCCAATAATACGGAACATATAACATGTATTGATAGCCATAGGGTGTTGGATTTTGGAGGGGAAAGGGCAACCCAAATCCCTCATGATTCTCGCGTTGCAGCAAAAAAAACAGTGCAGGTCTGGACCGCGGCCTCTGACACTCCTACCCCACATCCTACCGCTATCTGCCTGCGTCACATGAAGATCATGCAGCCAAGAGGCATGCGCTGCAAAGCAATGTCCCAAACCCTAAGCACTTCATTCTCGAATCCCTAACCTAAAACCCTTAACCTTAGTCCTCACATATCCTAACCCTAAGCCCTAAGCCCTCTAAGGTATGCGCCACCTTTGGTGCGCAAGAGCTTCATCACTCCTAGGTCTACCATGGCACAGGTTGAGAAGGACGGTGCTTCTGTCTCATGATCTGTTGGAGAAGTGGGAATGGGTTTTACGGACTAGTACAGGACTAGGATTGTATTTTCATTATTACCATGTTTGATAATGCTATTCTTATTATGGGAGATCACACATGGACTAGTACAGGTATCCCTCCTCCCATTCCCGGCCAAGTGTGGGTGATTTTTCTGGCTCAGGGTGCAGGATTTACGGACGCTGGGATTATATGCGACACCAATCACCTGCAGCTTAGTGGGTTTTGCTTAAGTAGTAGGTATACCGGTATACCGCATAAAACTGTATGCAGGTTATCGGGGTTACAGGTAGGATGCTTAAAAGGCTTGGCTTGGGTTGGAGTTGGATCAAAACACTCAGTGCTCGGCGGGCGTCGCGAGACTGGAGTGAGTATCTCTGGCGTATGTGTTCTGCTTCGCAGGGTCCAGGTACCGAAATATTGGGTTTTTAGGTGCCCAAATCCATCAGATAATAGTACTTGGCACCAAAAATCCGATTATCTGAGTATTTGGACTCTTTAGGCAGCGTCGGCAAAGCAAATTCGGAGATAGATGTGGTTAGCCCCTGGATGAGTTATACACACAAAAAGGAACTTCGTCATGCGCCTATAGTTTTGAACTGCCAAGGACACTCCACTCTGTAAACTGCCAGAGCTCACACTCCTGAGCTCATAGGACTCTTCACCCCATGAATCAGCACAGCACGCAAGCAGAGGACCAGCCTCATGTGGCAGCAGCTTTCAACCGCTTCTTGGACGACCTCGGCAAGAATGGTGATGGAAAGACAAAGGACGAGATGTGCCAAAATTGCATGGGTTTGGGAGCTGTTTCTGGGCAGAAGCTGATAGGTACTTGGATGCTGAGCTCTACGTGAGCCTCAGCCTGGGTCATGTTGTGAACATGTTTGCAGTTTCTATAGTACCACAAGTCATTGCGGGGTTTAGGGTTTAGGGTTGCTATAGACCAGTACAGTAAGGATTTTGTCCGTTTACTCAAGAAAGGATAGTGAATATCATCCAAGAAAATGAGGGACTGCGTCCCTACACGACACCATCTAAACCAGGATTGTATCAGGTGGGATTTTCTTTTGGTTGCGACTGAGTGTATATAGAGTCGCTTAGGAAAGGTGGTGGGTGTATATATGCGGTGTCCTATTTGGGGACCACAAATGAGAATCCTGCCATCTATGCCTTGGATGCTGCCCACACCGTATTGCAGTCTTGCCAAAGATGCGGTTGCAGCACTGTTGGTTATGTTTTTGATTAGGGTCTTGCGCATGGCTGCTTTGCAGTGGAGGCAGTATCCCACCTACTACAGCACTTACATTCATTCCACGAGAAGTTTCATACTACCCAGAAAGTCCAATTCCTTCATTAATGAATGTGCCTTGAATCATGGTAGGGATCCTAGTTTTCAGCATATGTCATACAGCATAATTCCCTAATTAAGGGAGATTAGGATATCAGGCTTTCCCGGTACCGATATTCACTCTGAAGGCCCCCTTGAGCAGGTTTTTGCGTTTTGTGGCTTCCCCTCTAGCAGCAATAAGTTCGGATTATGTTCTTTCCAAGACTTAACCCCCACGCCCGGCTCCTAGAAAGAAGTCCAGACGGTTCAGCAAAACAAATGAAACCCTAGACCCAAACCCTAAAATGTGGTTTTCTCAAAATCAGGGGTACCTTCTTTGGGATCCCTATATATTTATGGTATTTGGGGGTCCCCCTATTTTGGGGAGACTATCACATCTCCAGGAGTTCATACGTGAGCTCAAGGCCAATGACAAAGCGGACATCAAAAGCAAGTCGGTGCATGCCAGGTCAGGGTTTAGGGTTTGGGGTTCGGGGTTTAGGGTTGTAGACTTTAGATTCTAGACCCCCCAAGTACATGCTATTTGAACCCGTAGAGCCCCAAGGGCCAGCTAAGGTTCAGAGTTTTCAGGGTTTAGGGGTTTAAAGGCTTAGGGTTTAGGGGCTTAGGGGCTTTAGGGTTTAGCGGTTTAGGGATTTAGAGGTTTAGGTGTGCAGGGGTTTAGGGGTCTAGGGTTTAGGGGTTCAAGGGTTTGGGGTGTAGGCTCTCGGGTTTTTCCGATATTCATGGAGAATCAAGTCCCAAAAAAGGAAACATGAAATGGACAATTGGGATGGTACAGGAGTTCAGGGTACTGTAGAAGTTTTACCTGCATCTCCAATTACTTCAGTTTAATAGCTATTGCCCCCTAATTAGTCAGTATAACTTTTGAAGCTGCAAGTATTGGGGCTACAGGTGGACCCTAGGCACTAAACCCTATACCCTAAACCCTAAACCTGAGGTAGGGCTTACGGTTGAAGAACTTGGGTTTAGGGCTGGATCCTTTGTGTTTTTTGGGATTGGGGTTCAGGTCTTACGCGCTAAGTTCCTAAAAGTTAGGCGTTTCTCCCGGGATCCTCCCAATGTATGAGGGCCATGTAGGAAGGTGTGTTTCTAGGAATGTGCGTTTCTGAGAAGTTTCTTCATGAAGGGCATGGGCCAATGGTTGCGTGGCTGTGGGTGGGCGGCTTCCTGCAAATCTAGAAGAGGACGTTTGCTACAAGGTTCCTGAAAATANNTAGAATCCTAATATTTAGCTGAAATCATAATTTCTACTGGGGTTCCAAACCCCTTAGAGTTTGGTGTGCGCTAGACAGCTGCACCTCCACCCTTTGTGATCTCACTTCTTTGGCAAGCACTTTGTTCCATAGTCTTTACACTCTGTCAGGGCTGTGTGATCCCTCCATGGGATTCTTAACTGGGTTGCGGGGCGCATTTGTGTTGGAGTTTCTCTAAACAACGCCCCTGTAATTCTTGAATGTTACCTTGGAATCACCCGGCGGTTGAATCCGTGAGTAATTCTAGAGTTGATGAATTCGCCATTTCTGATTGTAAAGGTTGTATTGACCTGATTCCACATCATTTGTCTGCATTGGTATTAAACAGCTCAGGTCCATTCCATTCGTTCCCAAAGAGTTTCCTATCTTCTGGCAATCCAACCCCGTAGTATAGGTGCATAGGAGTTTGAGGTATGACGTGTAGCACACGAAAGCAGGAAATTGAGCCCGTCACTATCCTTCATGACTTTCATCATGATTCAGGAGGCTTCTAGATCTTGACTCAAACTCCCCAAGACCCATAACCCCCCAAACCATAAACCATGCAGCCTTGTGCGGGCCCGGGAGGCCGCTCATGCGCCTGATGATGCACGAACATGCCAAGGTGCTGAAGTTTATCCTTGGGAATCTAGGCCCGAGATTTGGGCTTAGGGTAAAGGGTTTCAAAGGTCAGGGTTGGGGCTCTTGTAATTCAAGGCTTAGGCTTATGGGTTCTGGGGAGTACTAGAGCCCATACGCTATAGAATGTTGGGATGAAACTCATGCGTTGTGTAGATTGGCATGGCGAGCAGAAGCGTATTGCAAGAGTGTACATGACTGCTTGTACTGGCTGCCTGGTTTCGATATATGATATCCTGATATATCCGAACCATTTGAGCTCTGATCTATGCATGGCGATCCCACCAGTCGTCAGTCACATTGCAAATGCATAATGAAGGCAACAGTTTGCCCATAGCATGCCTGTGCCATTTCTACAGGTTCTAGCTATGCAGCTCGAAGTTCGAAGCCCACTTATACATCCGCAGCGGGCACTGCTCTCCAGAATGCCATGCCTAGGAAAGCGTGCAAGAGCAGCAAGAAAGCTTGGGCCAAGTTCGAAAGCTCCGCGCTCAGCTTTGTCGCAGGGTCAGACAGCATCCACATGTTTAGGGCTTGGGGTTGTTGACAGAAAGGTCTCAGTCTCTCTGGGCTGAGACGAAGTTGCAGAAGTCAGCTACTGCAGTTGCAAGGGCCTTCATGGCAGTATCTGTAGCCAGAGCCTGCAGTAGAACAAAGCTGTAACCTCCCCCGTGTGCATTGTGGCCCCGACCCTCGGTTTGGGATATATAGGTTGGACGGTTCGGGGTTCTTCACAGGACTATAGTGCTTTGTACTATTTATTGTCTGAGGCTTGAACAAAGAGAGCGGTAGTGCGCAAAACTTGCACCACTTAGAATCTCCGATCTGGTGTAAGTCCCGCCGTAGGATCCCCCAAAGTGCCCCCTAATGTGGGAATGCTGACGATAGGAACCTGTCCGCAACGTCTTGGAAGATTTCAAGCCAAGCCTTGTGGAGAATGACCGTGGGACGTGAAGCACTCCACAGATGTGAGATAGGATCATGATAGATGTTGCGAAAAATGTATGAGGCATATCGGCCTGTGCATGTAGGGGTCAATTCAGGCGATTTAAAATGGGCTCTAATGTAAAAGCCTCCCAGCATGAGGATGCCCAAATCATCATAATGATAGTTCTAGGAAGCAACTTCTTGGGTAACCCAACTTCTTCGTATGCTGCCCCCCTTTTCCATCTTGACATCATCTGTTACGAAGGTACTACCCATTCCCCAATCCCATCTGCCAGACGTTTCAGAGAGACATGGTTCGTTGGAGGTGCAACGCTACACCCTAAAGCCCTATACCTTAATCCATCTTTAAACTCAATCCAGCAGCTTGCTTACGTATTGTAAGCCCGACCATGCTTGAAGCCAGGACAGGACATGAATGGCCTCACCATAGTGCACCACGCCGCTAGCCAGGGGCATCTCAGCAGAATTTCAGGTTTGTGGGGGAACCTTACACTCTGAATCCCTAAACCCCTGAACCCTACAACCCTAAACCCTGGAAACACTAGACCCTAAACCCTTAAACCCCTAAAAGACAGGTTTAGGGACGTTGGGATTGGGTTCGTTTCTATGCCCGCTATTTCAGCTGTTTACATCGTCTTGCGCGTCTACGCCGCCGTGGCGGTAATGTGGTTATCATTTTGCGACATGTCTCTTCGCATGTCTTCTTATTGCTTCTTCTGGGTGCGTGTTATTTGATTCCGTTCGGTATTCTTTAGGAAGTTAACTTTCGGCGCCGCGCACGCGCAGCATGGAGGCAAACCAGGGCGTCAGCAAACAACTTTGTTACAGGCTCCTTGTTGAGACACCTTCAAGTTCCCCACTAGGTGAAAGCACGACAAGCTTGTGCACTAGCTTCCATCAGATTGCCAATGATTTTTTTGAGGGGTATGGCACGTGCTTTCAAGCCTGCTACTGGTCTGAAACTTCGCACGGTTCATAATGTCTCCGCCAAGCTCTCGAAATAGATGCTCTTTCAATGTTCCTGCACGGAATTTCCCCAAGTTGTTGGTTCCATCTGGGTACACGTCCCTTCAACCCCTACCTCTCCCATCCCCAGTACTATTATTTCTATTATTGCTATTATTGTTATTATTATTATTACTGTTAGCTTATCCAGCTGCCAGGAACACTGCTGCGGTGGAGGCTCCATGCTCATGGGTTTCCTGAGCAGTACTGACTACCATGATTCCATGATAGTCATGCAAATTACTTGACGAGAACAGAAGCAATAAACAGGAACAGTGTGACCTTGTCAGTTGTGCCAAAACGCATCAATTTAGTGCCAGAAGCTTCCGATTCACCTTGGGCAATCTCACAATGTAGGCACTTGCTGTTGAAGAAGCAAAGGCCGTTAGGACGTGGTTGCTTGACGTTGTAGTGTTTTTGTTCGTCTTGTCGAGTGGTGGGATGGTAGTACAGTACAACATATGGCCATTTCAGTGAACAGCATTGTGGACGTTTTTACATTGCAAACGTTTAGAACCTTGGTCCCATCACACTCCCAGCCCCACTTTGCGAAATTAAATGCTGGCAGCCTTCTATCAAAATGAGGCCCCACAAGAAGAAACTGCCATTGTAAGTATCCCTTGAAGGCTTCTGTGACCTTCACATATTATACCCGACCTTGCAAGGAATACCCCTTCCAGCTTTCCAAAACATGGGCGAACAGAGCTTCAATGAAAACTGGCTGTTTCGATGAGACCTTTATGCAAGCAACATCGAAATGTCGTGCCCAGACCAGGGGAATTCCTTGTCCGATGCCTTGAGCCCTTCGGAGGGTGTATGCCATTGTCCCTCCAAAGCCCTCATCCTCCCTACGCTGCGAGGACGAAAGCTTGCAATGTTTAACTAACAAATCTTCAAGGCTCCTTGGGACTTAGCTTGGACCTTAGACCCTTAAACCTTTGGAATTTCCTTGTAGTCCTATAAAAACATACCTGAGGGTTAACCCTTAGTAGTGGTCCTAAGCGCCATGTAGTTTAAGAGTGGTCCCTGCGATCCATTCCAAGTCTTACTCAGTACCATGGAGTGCTCTCCAATCCTTCAACATACAAGTGACCGGTAGGGAACATGGGAATGGATGCCTTCATAGTAGTACCATGTACTCTTTCCAGAAACCCAACACAACGGCAGCCTCGATGTTCTATGCTCTGCTATCTACTCGTGCTCTAGCTCCTGCTGCAAATCCTATAGCGGTCTCCATGCTCCCTTCCATTCCTTCGTTCCCTGCCAACCACCCAAAACCCTAAGTCCTTTACCCCTGAGAACCTCATGTTCCGTGTATTCTTCCAGTTTGCTTATCCATTAGATTTTCCATTCCTTCTCTACTAACCGCCCCAAAGCGTACAGTAGCTCTATGCAACCCCCAACAAAATGGCAACTTCCATCTTCTTGTCCATTCCTTCTTTCCCTAAACCCGTAACCATTCTAAACCCTAAATCCGAACCCTAAACCCTAAATCCTATCCCTAAATCTTAAACCCTAAACCCTAACCCTAAGCCCTAAACCCTAAACCCTCAAACCTAAATCATAAACCCTAAATGCTAAACCCTAAATCCTAAATCCTAAACCCTAAGCCCTAAATGGTAAAACCTACACCATTTGCTAAACCCTAAACCCCTCTTATTAACCTCATATGTGCCAGGCGATCCTCCGCTCAGCCTCGAAGTCCAAGCGTCAGCAGCTGGCCGCCACCAGGGATTCCTACGGCACCCGGGCGCAAACACCCGGGGAGTCCATATGAGCGATAGTCTGAGGATTTAGGGTTTAGGGTTCAGGGTTTAGGATTTAGGGTTTAGGGATTAGGGTCTAAACTCCTTGAAGGGGTTATCTACGGGATTATATAGGGAAGTAGTCTCGGGGTTATCAAGGGGGATATTACTTGTAGGAGTGTAGTCTATAGTCTAAACACCTCAAAGGAGGTTAAGGGTTTAGGGTTTCGGGTCTAAATTCCTTAAAGAGTGGTTATATAGGAGAGTACATAGAGGATTACTATAGGGGTTAAACACAGGGGATAGTAGGACTTTAGACTATAACTCATATGGGTATATGGGTAGGGTTAAGGTCTATGGGGTTTAGGGTTTAGGATTTAGGGTGGCAATATTATCCTGATGGTGTAGGGGCCGATTTCATGTTGATAGCTTCTGGGGGGCGAGGGGTACATGTTCTGCGAGACTTGCATTATTAGCAACCTGGTTGGATGAGGAGTATTCTTAGATAGGGGTACCAGGTAAGGAGACATTTTTCGATAGGGGTAATAAGTGTTTCAATATGGAATACAGTCGCAGTCGCCTTTTGGTTGAAGTTTTTGGGGATGCTGCGGGAGCCAGCTTGTAATTTCAGGAGGTAGTTTTAGTCTTGGTGTTCATATGATGATCACTGCTTGTTGAACTTGTAAGAAGTGGCAGTGTTTTTATCAATTGGCGTGGCGGTTATGGCGGCGGGGGCGGGGGCGGGGGCGGTGGCGGTGGCGGTGGCGGTGGCGGTGGCGGTGGCGGTGGCGGTGGCGGTGGCGGTGGTGGTGGTGGTGGTGGTGGTGGCGGTGGTGGTGGTGGTGGTGGTGGTGGTGGTGGTGGTG
>CAJNIZ010002080.1:84033-129964 GCA_905231905.1 Symbiodinium pilosum | reverse complement strand
TTTATTCTTATCCATTATCATTGTTCTTCGCTATCATCGTTCTTATCATGCTTCAAGGCAATCAATAGCAAAGCAGAGGCATACAGGGCCTGTTGGGTCGACTCGTCTTGTAACCAGGGTAGGAGTCCTTACAGTGCCTCGGGACATTGCAGCAAGAGACGCGTTTTAGGATTTAGGGATCAGGGTGTAGGGGTTGGGGTTTAGGGATTAGGGGTTTAGGGATTAGGGGTTTAGGGATTAGGGTTTGGGGATTAGGGTTTAGGGCTTAGGGATTGGGATGTTGGCAAGCACGATAGCCAGCTGCAATGTACCATGGCAGCTTTTCTAGCCTTAGTCGTTTGGTCCTTTTGAGCTCGAATATCTTCATGAGATTGCGCTATAAAAGGTCAAATGCTACAGAATTGCGCCGTATCTCTGACGTGCATCTGGTGGCAGTACTATCCCTATGTATAGCTTAACATAATGAAGTAGTTTCCATTTTCTTAAGGACTGTAGCTCATGTGGAGGAGGGACATAACCCCATATAATCCGAGTTTCCATTCCATGTTTCCATTTTCTTTTCCATTTGATTCTCCATTATTGGGGGTAATGTCTTTCAACCCTGTGGAGGAAGAGGGATATGTACTCATTGGCCGCACGGTGCTCATTACCGACTTGGTCAGATCACGGGAGTTCAACGGCCAGCAAGGGGCCCAGCTTGTTTTCATGGTTTAGGGTCAAGGGGTCATGGTTTAGGGTCAAAGGTTTAGGGTTCAGGGTTCACGGTTTAGGGTCCACGCTTTAGGGTGTAGGGTTCAGGGTTTAGGGTCCAGGGTTTGGGGTTAAGGTTGGTACCCAGACCCTTCTATGTAGTTATTTTTGGGTAGTATACTATAATCTCTTACCAACAACCCTAACAAACCCCAAAAGGAACTACATAGGAGCCCATGGCTAAGTTAAGAGTTACAACTGCTTGCGAGGAGTGGATTTACCAAATGAGTTCTCATGCCCTTCAACTAGGTGCGGTACCGGAATCTGCTAACTGTCGGTGCGGGCCTGCCTCGAACTTCACTTACCCCAAGAACATGAGAATCAAATGAAAAATCATGGAATGAAATGGACAAATTGGGCTTGCAGTCTGGGGTTTTTGACCAATTTGAGATGTGTAGGGGACCTCTTGGTTGTGGCTTCATGGAATGGGTTCTTTTTTGGCCCGCCCAAGAGGCCAGGATCAGGCTACTATGCCGAAAGTGCTTGGGTCATTCACCTTTGGAAAAGGGGCTGGGCAATTTAAAGTGATCTCACCCTAAATGGTGGTTTTTATATAGGGAATAGGACCAAACTTGCCTTAAGTTGGGAATTGAAAATATTCCAAAATATACTGCGGGTGGGACGCTTCTGAAATCATTGCCAACTCCTCCTGTTCTCACACCTGTTGAGGTGAGGATTCGCCCTCATGTGGATAAATCCTACATAACCCGTTTACAGTAGTTTCCATGTTCTTTTCCATTATCCCAATAGAACCCCTATATGAAACCTGTATAGAACCCATATATCACCCCTATAGTTCATGATCTGCAACAAGGACTCGCTTTCCAAATTTCTTGCGTATCCCTACTCTAGCCAATGTGGATTTCACCCAACATTGTTTTTTCGGGGTATAGGTGTTATGTAGGAGTTATTGAGGGATAATGGAAAAGAGAATGGAAACTATTATTCAGGGTTTAGGATTTAGGGGGGATGATGACGCGGGAAAGGCACCTACGTAGGACAGGGCAGCGTGACTCAGGAAATGTAGATCCCCGAAACCCTCAAAGCAGCCCGGTCGGATTCTCGGGAGAAACCATTACATATCCCTGTTTGAATTTCCCAGATTGGCCAACTTAAATGAATAGTCGCCTCCCTTGAACATTAAACGATCATCCCCTGATATTGAAAACTTCCACTGTGGCGTACTCTGACATACTGGGAATGTTTCGTAAGTGGTGTTGGGGGTTTAAATATTGTTGATCCACCGTAGTAAGGAGGGGGGAATAATCCACTCCCCCCAAATATTAACCCCCCCCACTCCCACGAATATTAAATACACCCAATATGATATATACTATAATGTACCGCATGATGGAAGTATTATTCACCATAGGGTTGTGAGAGGGGGGGTTGATCTTACTAGGCGGAGGGGATTACACAGGTGGGGTCGGGTCGAATCCTACGATCCGCAGATGCAGCGATATCTGGTGCGCGTGGCCTGAGCCTTGGGAACACGGAAAGTTGAGGGCTTAGGGGTTTAGGTTTAGGCTTTCGGACCCGGGATTTAGGATTTGGGTTTTGGATGCAGAGTTTAGGATTTGGGGCTTCGGATTTGGGGTTAGAGTTTAGGGTTCAGGGTTTACTTTAGGGCCAATACCTGGCCTGCGCTGCAAGTTTAATCATCCCTTTGGTGTCTACAATCTAGATATCGATGGTTAAGAACCACTGGCACTGACAGATGGCTGTGGCATAACTTAAGATCCTTGTTTGTCTGCCACCCATAATCTCCTCAAATATGTGTATTCCCCTGAACCCTAAACCTTTTTTGGGTCCCTAGACTATTCCTTCTTGAGGAAACCATACCTGGAGTTTGGTTTGGCAGCATCAGTTGAGCTACTGTCAATATGGTAATTAGTTTCCCTAAATAGGGGATCCCAATTTCGACCCCAATATACTTTAGTCCTTATTATAAGGACCACCAAGACGGTACCCTAATATTGGGAAACCCCCCCCATATTAGCCTTATTTGAGAATTAGGGTTTAGGGTTTAGGGTCAGCTACTGTCAGTATTAGCCTTTAGAAGGGGCCGTTAAACGTGGACAGAGGGGTCCTTCTTGTAGTCTAGTACAGACCCGAACGAGCACATCTTTGAGCATAGAAATCCTTTGGTTTAGGGTTTGTGTTTTCCTAGGGACTCTCAGGACCCCCACTACCTGGTACCCCACTACCCATCTAGACCCAAATAAAGAAGGAATATGGCCTAAATAGTAGTGGGGTACCAGGTAGNNGGGGTCCAAAGAGTTCCTAGGATGTTTAGGGTTTAGACCCTAAAAGTCCCCCAAGCCAAGCCAAAAAGCCTTAAACATTCCCAGGCCCTATCGTCCCCCTCAGGTAGATAGAATTTCTTCAGAATCATAAAGAGAATCCCCATATACCCCATATTCGATCTTAAGCCTGCTTCCATTTTCTTTTCCATTCCTTTATTACCTAAACAATGCATTCTAAGTATTCCTACAGTAGTTTCCGTTAATTTTCGTTTCCATCCCCCCAATATGGTTACTAAGTTGGCTAATAGCCCCTATAACCCACATAGTAAACTGAGTTATCCCGATTCTTAGCCTACTTGGTACCACAGTAAGCCCCCCTGACCCGGAAGGAAATATGAACCCCAAGCCCTGTATATCCCTACAGTAGTTCCCGCTTTCCTTTCTAGTTCCCAATATTTCTAGCATCCTAACCCTAAAGCTTCTCGAACTTGAGGCCCAAGCCAGCCAACGAATAGGGGAAGGGCCAGTTCTCGCAAAGCTGAGGCTCTGAGCTGGGGGTGGAAAAGCTGTTATAGGGATTTTAGAGGTTATATAGGGTTATGTGAGCTGCGAACTAAATTTAGGTTGGGGGGGACCTGTAGGGGACTATATAGGGTTTTGGGGGGGGGGACCTATTAAGGGATATACAACTTTAGTCCAGGGCTCATGTAGAGACTATGTACGGTTCACGGGGGTTTGTTTAAGGCCATCGGGGTTTGACTCAGGCTTCAGGGCTGGGGATTTAACCTTTAAGGGGGGGGAATGGTTTGAACTAGATGGCGGGAGAGGACTTCTTCTTAGGGTTCCGCAACATTGCTGCAACGACTTGGTGCGACATGCTGATTGCTGTAGACTCGGTTTGTCAAATCTCAAATCCGCCGAACATGTCATGTGAGGTTTCTAGTACATGAAGGCCTCTATTAGGCCGCTTATTCGAGGGAACGCCCATGGGGCCAGTGCCTGCTTTCCGCAACACTCATTGGAAGTAGGGTGTTCACTGCGTCTTTTGGGGCGTGTATAGGGTTCCTTCGGAGCAGTGATGAGTGTATGTACACTTGTGTCCAAATGGGGGAGACCGTAAATGAAGACCAACACTAAACCCTCTAGACTCTACACAAAGAAGAGCCCTAGACCTCTAAATCCTGAACCCTACAGCGCAATGCACGTGCCGAACCCCTAAACCCTAAACCTTTAAAAGCTAAATCGTTGACTTCCTGGTTCTTCGTAGGGAATAAGGGAATATACCCCCAATATAATCCCTATGTAACACACATTCCCTTATTTCCTACTAAGAACCAGTAAGTAACACCTGGCATCGCGGCTACACGGAGCCCTTGGCCTGTTTTTTGTTGGGCATCCATCCTCAAGATATTGATCCCAAACCCTAAACCCCCTAAATCCTTAACCTTGCCTGTTTTCAAGATACCTGATCCTGCTAGAGCTGTATTTAGGGCCTGGGGCTTAGGGTCAGGGGGCTTGGTAGGTTAATAGGGGGATAACTAGGGTTACGACATGGGTTAAAGGGTTTATTAACTTGCTGATTATGTCCCCCTGACCGTCCAAGTGGTTATTCCCGCAGGAGTAGCAGCTACTGTCCTTTAAGGTTTTTTTAAGAGGCTATTATAACTCATAGCTCCTGTTACCTGTTGTGGTAATCGGTACTGTAAGGCGAGTGACCTAATATAAAGCCTGGATGCTTACCAATACGTTTTACATGTATTCTATATGATATTGTGGCATGAACCGTAAGCCCTGAATCCTAAATGAAACAAATCCTACTTCCAATTCTTTAGGCTGCGCTGTCTTGGGCTTGTGGTTGAAAAGGGTTTGAACTTCTATTCTGGCTCGATTCTCGGTAACACCCTAAGCCCTGGCCAATCGCACCATGTATGACTTTTAGGGGCAGGACAGCCTCAACTGTAGTTGGAATCTTGAAGCTTAACTTCTAGGTGAGGCTATAGCGCCTGTACCCCTGCCCGCCGTAGCGCATTGATGTCAAGCCTTAGTGCAGTTGTTTCAAATCTCTGCCTATACCTGAAGTCCTTCTTCCTAGAGACACCAGATCCGGGCTTACGCGCTTAACGTGTGCTGCAGGCGCGAAAACTTTGTGGTTCCCAGCTGCTCGGCTTCACAACAACCTCGCCATCTCACTTGCTCACAGCCAGTAAGAAACTGCAGACCATAGGATGCAACCGTCAATACTGTTTTTTGAGCTAGAGACAAGCCATACTAAGACAAAAACATCAAATCATTGGGCTCTACACCTCAGCTACACGCAACCTAAACCCAAAAAAAAATCCTGAAGCGTAAATCCTCCGGATTCTTTGTGAACTGAAGACGCTGTCAGCTGGGTATCGCCAGCTTAGTAGAGCCAGTCTAACTAGGATCTCGCTCTTAGATGGCAATGGCCCCTTAAACTACCCTTACTTAGGCTCTAATAGCCCATAGTGGAAGGTTCTGGGCCAGTTATGCGGGCAGAATACGTTTTCCCGGGTCCCTGGGCAAGTTTTGTGATGAGCGGATGAAAGGCCCATTCATGATCAGGCGACATCACCCTTGCAAAAGCATGTTGAGATATTCCAACTTTTTCGCTGGCATGCATTGGGAGGACCCCCCCACCCTGTAACAGTGGTATAATAGAAATAAGAAAGGACCTTAATAGGACCCTAACATATTCGTTATTATCCCGTATATTCATTATTGCAGGGTGGGGAGTCCACCTAAACCCGAATAGAATCCACCTCAGGCATGCAGTGTTTTGTGGGACAACACGTTTTGAGCTTCTGAGCACTCCAAGCCCCAATCTGGCTGTCATTAGCACATACTTGCCTAAGTGTTTAGGGGTTTAGGGTTTAGGGGCAAAGGAGTTGAACAGAGACCCCAAGAACAGACGGAACAGAAGCAAAGAAGGCAGAGCAAACAGGGTGGCGGTCTCATAAGGGGGACAAAAGCATTTTGGGGAGTCTATGTTGGGGTACCCCTATTTATGGAACAACAATTGTTGGTCTCGAGGCACTGATGCACCTTCAGCACCACAGCATCTACCTGTGCCACGGGAGGTGTGGTCGCCATTTGCCATGTCACCTGTGGTTTGCAGAGAGCGTGGCTCTTTCCAGCGGCTAGGCTAGGACGGCTTGATGCCAAAGTGTTCAGGGAGAGCTGCGCATCTTTTCTGAGGCGCAGGGGCTGTCAGCTACAGGCACTTATTTGAAGGCGAGCATGGCTCACAGCTGACCCATCCCTTAGCCCAGCTAGCCCTCCACAGGAACTTTTAGGCATGATTCTTTGGAATTAGTTAGTTTTGTGGCTTGCTGCAGGCATTCCAACTTTGGCTCCCTACAGAGCACAAGGTACCAAGCCCGGCCCCTGTAAATGATAGATACCCTAGATAGGGGGACCCCAAACAAGACTGCAATACATTATCGTCCTTAGTATAGGGACCCCAAAAAGGCATCCTTAAGTCTGGGAAACTTCCCAATAGCAACTTCCTCCGGACATCTCTTGGAAGAAAACTCGTGTCATGGTGGCCCTACACTTCTGTGGAACCCTTGGAAGGGGACCCATACACTTTTGAGAAACCTCACATGGTGGGTTATCAAAAGTATCAAGAATCCCCCTCCCACGCATGAGCTGTGTTGTGACTTGCGCGCTAATCCGCACGGTTGACTCTGTGGCTTCAGCATACTGGGAAGCTGACATGGAGGCCCATAGCCCACCGCAAAAGTTAGTGGGGAATACTACAGACAGAATAAAAATGGCAATGCTTACTTCACTAGTGATACTAATCTCTAGAGATGCATATCTACATTCCTTGCTAGCGTGATGCAAGCTAGACACGTACGGCTGCAAGAGTGGTCAGAGTTTGCCACCGTCCGAGAGAGGCTGAAAGGAGCCAAAGCTCAAAGGGGGTACCGCTTAAGGGGGACCCTAAACCCTAAAAATAGTAGTTTCCATTTTCTTTTCCATTATCCTAATATAACCCCCCATATAACTCCTATGTCTACTGAAGGGGTACTGTAACCCGGACTACTTCTTCAACAAGCGGAGCTCTTTTTGCAGATTCCCAGGCAAGGTGCCCAAACTCTTCAGGAGCTCTCAACTGACCCACACCCCTCCACAAGCCCTCAGCCTCACAACACCAGATCCTGAGTGGCCTCAACGGCCTGAACTCAGGGTTTAGGGTTTAGGGCTAGATCCCTCCAGGAAAACCGCCCAAAATTTCCAATGATCTCGAAGCGATTCCAGATGTTATTCAGCAGGAAATCCCGCACCGTTGCCATCAGCAACTCAGTGCAACCAACCGCGCCCCTAAACCCCCAACGCCTGATTTGCCCCTTTGAAGCATACGTATCATTGGTTGTGCCTCGCTGCGAGCATGGGTGTCATCTACGACCAGCCTGCAATCGATGGCATTTGCAGCCGGTTGCGGGCGCCTTGCACGCTTCTAGTGGACATTGCCAAAAATCAAAACTGTGGTGAGCCGGAACGACTACAGTCAGCTACGCTTATACAATTACAGCATCTTGTACCCTGAAGTCTTATTCTAACCGCATAGACTCCTACATTACTACAATCCGTACAAACTCCTTCATACCGCCAAACAAGTGTGCCGTGATGTTTAAAGTCGTTTATGGGGACGAGTCAGTTCTTCATAATCACATATAAGTTTTGATTCTTGACAGCGAATAAGGAGATTTTGGCAGCCCGAACCCACTCAATTCGGACCCTGTATTCGTCATATGATAGTCACAGGGGCCCCTAAATGTTTAGTTGTTGGAGTTTGGGTCGCCAAATGCTTGCTAGAATTAGTGCTGAGACGGATGAGCACATTTTCAGCTTTGGGGTCTCATGTTGTTCCTTTTCAGGACCACATGTCCGCATTTCATATTTGAGCTTCAATGTTGCAAAGGATCCAACTGGGGGAAGGGCCCTCCGCTCAAGGAGTTCCTTTGACAGGAAATGGTGTTGTATCTTCATCAAGTTATGCTGCTTTGTTCTGCAAGTGTTGCAGGTTCCACTATATAGTAGTACCAGTCTAACCCCAGGACTACAGATCTTGAACTTAAGACTCTTAAGAAGCCCAGGTGCCTCCACATCAAAAGCCCTCATTCCATCATGATACTCTGGATTTCGTGAGATGGCACGTCTCTCTCTCTCTCTCTCTCGAGAGAGAGAGAGAGAGAGAGACACTTACCTCTTGTAAGCCGGGTGGAAAAGAGAATGGAAAGTACTATGTTGTTGAGGATTCTATAGGGACTACTACAAGATCATTCCCAGCTATCTCGAGGTGAGGGAGGGAGAGGGAGGGAGAGGGAGAAAGAGGGAGAAAGAGGAAGGGAGAGAGAGCGAACGAGAGAGAACGGGAGGTGTTGCATACATACCCCATAAAAAAAGAAGAGCGGGAGAAGCTACATGAGCTGTAGTCTAGACTCCTTAAAGGGGATGATACGGGGGAGTCGTCTTGGGGCTAGTAAGAAGGATACTAGGAGGTTAGACTATGGCTCACATGGCTGGGACTATATCAGCTGCATTCTATTCTCCTGGTATCCGCCTTCATAAGCCCTATAATCGTCCCCTAAAAATCGACCATATAATTCCCTTTAGGGAGTGTAGACTATAGCTCATATGCCGCGTGTGGGGTCCTCGACAGTTGTACTGGCTCGGACGATCGGACGGGCCAGCTTCGCTGCCCCCGGCGCCTGACTTAGAAGGCTTGCAGAGCTGTTCTCCAACCCTAAGCCCTTTCGGGGTTGGGGAGCGTAACCCTTAAACCCTAAAGAGAGAGCGCGACACCTCAAATGCTGCACCTGCAGGGCGATGCGCGTGTTGTCTATTAAGGGGAAGGACGCCAAAATCATGCTTCCTCTGTAGGTTGCGCTTGTTGGTATCCGGCCCCCAGGAAATTTTTAGGGAGGGTCCCGAAAAAGGAGATTGGGGTTTAGGCCCAAGACAGACCGCTAAGTACTATGCTAGTGGGACCCTCCAACAATTCTCCTAATTTTTGGGAACCCTCTACTTGGAGGCGTTAGAAAGTAGGTTATGGACGCCTATAACCCATATATAAACCGTAGTTATCCTCACAATGAACCTATATACTTACTAAGTCCCCCCGACCCTCCAAGTCTATACCTGAACTGATTCTCAGGTTCTTGTGCAGGATGCCTTTCAGCAGCTCGGGTGCATCCTCAGATAGAGGTTTATACGTATGTGTATAGATATATATGTATATGATTGTAAACGGGTTAGGGTTGGGGTTTACATCTGTATGCGGGTTTCCCACATTTAGATGTATTTACATGAAATCTTTACATGTATACAGTATTTTCCATGGTATAGGGTATTTCAAACAAACCTCAAAACCATATTGGTAGTTAGTCAGGCTTCTGTATTCACTGTATTCTCCTTATAGCTCCTACATAATGTCTTCTGCCGATTTCCTTTTTCCATTTGGTCCTACATTGTTGGGTAATGTCCGAGCATAACACAGTATGACTCTAGAAAGTTCCCATACCGTTATGGGAAGATGTAGGCTGGCGCCCATGTGAGGGTCAGTGGGACTTAATTAATTAGCAGGTTAGCAACCGCTATGGCTATAACCCGCATAGTAACCCTATTTACCCCCCTTGTTAACCTACTCACTAAGTCACCCTGACCCTCCCAGTGAAGATTGCAACGCGTTCAAGAAGTTTTGGAAGCAATGCTGATGTTGGATGGGCCACAACCCTACATGACCGGCATGCTGTCAATACTTAGATAACAGGCTTTGCGTGGCCAAACAGGCACGTCGCTCATGAAAAGCGAAACTCTCCAGCATTCAAGTACTCAAGCATTCTGCCCACAAA
Organism: Symbiodinium pilosum; assembly: GCA_905231905.1. Classification (NCBI taxonomy): domain Eukaryota; class Dinophyceae; order Suessiales; family Symbiodiniaceae; genus Symbiodinium; species Symbiodinium pilosum. The sequence continues at coordinate 120,087 of CAJNIZ010002080.1, read as the reverse complement.
GCAGCCATAGAGGCCACTGAAAGGTAACCCCCCCATGGTGTGGCCGTTCTGATCGATCCTCATGCGCATACCCTCTTCAGGTTTGCGGTTTGTCCATGACGGACGGTGGTTGATGTTTCCAAGCATTTTTATACAGGAAACCCCGAACAACATTGTAATTTCTGTGTCCCTGTCCGTTCCTTACCACTGAACCTCATAAGCCCCAACTGAAATGGTACTTCGTTTTGTTTTCCTTGACAACCAGAAAGTTAATTCTGAGGAGACATCTCTATGGCTCTGCCATATTCTTTGCAGACAAGCTGGTTTCACTGCGGGCTGAGCAGGCAAGACATACAGTTTAGGATTTAGGGAGAATGCGATGACTTTGAAGCGAAGTATGGGAGGAAGTTGCCCCAGATACCCCATCAACAAATGATCACAATCGGCAAAGTTGGACACAAAACAACCTTACAATTGGAATCCCCTGTTCTTCATGTTTTACCCCCCGCAGCCTTATTAGCCCGTAGCTATTTTGGCTGAAGAGCATTTTTACCTGTTAGCTTCTCCTGCTCCCCTCGACATCACCATGTCTCAGCCTGCAGCCCTCTCTGCCGTGCTTGGCGCCGCTGCGCTGGGCGGATGTGCTTTCTTGGCACCAGGCACTGCCCCGGAGGCTCGCGCGGCCCCGACGCTGCGTGGAGCAGCCCAGGCCTCGCAGGGCGCTTCCTTTGGCAGCGCTGCACCCTCAGCGCTCATGGGCGTCGGCATGGCGGCGGCGGCGGTCACCGTTTGCCGGGCAGCGGCGGTCAAGAAGAAGGGCGTCAAGGTGATCCATGGCAAGGAGATCCCGTGGAACCTTTTCACCCCCAAGGCGCCCTACAAGGCATCGGTGGTCCCAAACCAGAAGCACCCGCAGACGCTCACTGAGGACACTGGTGATGCCAACTGGGAGACTACTCACGTCACCTTCGACCATGGCGGCAATGTGCCCTACATCGAGGGTCAGTCCATCGGCGTGATTGCTCCTGGACCTGACAAGAAGGGCGAGACCCCGGCCAGGATCCGGCTCTACTCCATTGCTTCCTCCGCGGTGGGCGACGATGAGACCTCCAAGACAGTCTCCCTGTGCGTGAAGCGTGTGGTTGAGCTTGACGGCAAGCATACCAACCGTGAAGTTGGAGAGGACAAGCCCGACAAGGCCGGCACTGCCTTCCCCGACAACAAGGTCTACCGTGGCGTATGCTCCAACCACATTTGCGACCTGAGCGTGGGTGACGATGTGATGATCACCGGCCCAACTGGAGCTGAGATGCTGTTGCCGGAGGATCCCGAGGCCAACATCGTCATGCTGGCGACGGGAACTGGCATTGCCCCGATGCGTGCCTACTGCCGGTATCTCTTCAACGACAAGGTGGCTGCAGAGGGCGATGGCCGCAAGTTCAAGGGCCTGGCATGGCTGTTCATGGGCGTGCCTTACAGCAAATCCTTGCTGTATGACGATGAGCACCAGGAGTACGTCTCCAAGTATCCAGACCAGTTCCGCTACGACTACGCCATCAGCCGTGAGCAGAAGAATGCCGCGGGTCAGAAGATGTACATCCAAACTAAGATGGCCGAGTACGCTGAGGAGCTGTGGGAGCTGATGCAAGACGAGAAGACTCACATCTACATGTGCGGCCTCAAGGGCATGGAGTCAGGTATGGCCGAGTGCTTTGGACCCATCGCCGAGAAGTACGGCAAGGACTGGGCGGAGTTCGCCAAGGCAATGAAGAAGGCGGACCGATACCACGTCGAGGTGTATTAGGGTGAGCCACCAAGCGCCACTGCCTGTGAAGCCTGCAACATCACGGTGTAGATTTTCTGGGGCAGCAAACGCAATTTTACAGATTAGGGCAAGGACCACGTTGTAGGCTCTAGGAACTCTAGGGTGTAGGCAGGGCAGATGATTGCAGGCTCATTTCTCCGCAGAAGATTCGTTCACTCCAACAACTTTCGAGAGCGAAGTCAGCCCGCTGCTCCAACAGCCGCCTCAAAACATGCGCGCAAACAGTTGTGAAAGGTAGATGTTGGCATGAATAATGAGAAACTTCCGTCAGGAAGCTTGCATGTAGCCAATCTTAACTAAGAAATCGTAGAGCCAAGTGCCATTGACTATACAGAGCTCCGGTTGCTTTGCTGAATGTGAATCCATGTCGTGGGCCTGGTGATAGTGGGCAGACCCGAGTACCTAAGAGTTGTGTGAACCTGCCAGCTAGCTGTTGCCGGACGTCATGAACTCAGCTGCGCCTGCAGTACGATGCGCGTGCTGAAGCCTTACTTGGAGGGTCAGGGTGACTTAGTAAGTAGGTTAAAACAGTGTATCGCTAGAGTTACTATATGGGTATAGGGCTTCTTACCTTTCTTACTAAGTTTCCTGGACTCAACAAGTACCGTTCCCTGACCAAGCATGGAACCATGCATGAGCCTCCCTCCCAAACGACAGTACTGTAGTCCTCAGAGAGCCCAGTACCCTGTAATTAAGGAATACTCCCTGACTGATATTGGGAATCCCTCATATGATTTAAGCAAAATAAAATTAGTTACAGGGTAAGACCTCTGGGTCTGTAGGGCCCTGTCTTCGAACAGAATATGAGGAATAGCTATCAAGAATATGCGGCAGCCTCAGAAAGTTCCTGAAATTTGAGAGTCCCTGATTTTGCCTACTGCGGCAGGAGGAGATATATACCCTGGCCGAGTGCTACTTCAAGAATCGTGAGTACAGAGACTTGGGCAGGCATTTTTGCAGCCACCAACCCTGGTCATTGTAACAGTGTCCAAAAGGCAGTTCTGAAGGGTAGGGTTGTGGGCCATTTCTCCAGGGGTGGTGGATCTTTGCTAACTAGAGCATGAGCTCATCATTCTACATGCGCTACTTGTCATATCCCTCATTCACGACTTTTTCAGAGCCGATAAGTCTCAAATGGCCCTGAGCCCGTGCGCCAGCACATGCCAGCGATCTCCATTCTGCACGATGCCTCTGTACAAGAAGCTTATGCAGAACTGCGCGTCCCTCAAGCCTCTGCCACAAACTAGGATATTGCAGGGGTGCATCTCACGTGCTGAGCATGAGCATCGCAGTTCCTCCAACAATCTTGGAACATCTCTAGACTTCTTTGCAGGAGCACGCCTTCTTCGAAAGTCCCCAGCTTTTATCTCAGGAATTCCCAGTCATAGACCCACGCCCTGTATGAGGAACCTCCAAAACCAGGCCGAAATTTGAGATATCTTGCACCCAGGAGAGTACTGTACTGACTTAGCCTCATGGGCAAGTGAATGGAAATGCCATAAGCTGTCGCTCAAGTATGTCTCTACTAGTATGGGTCGTGTAATACGTCGTGTAACGACGGTACACCTAGATCCAACAACTAAAGTATGATATTATGTATTATAATAGACCATAACTTACTATAATATACCACAATAAGTTATAAAGTATACCATAATATATTATACTAACCTGTAGTATACTACACGTGCTTCCAGCAAGGCAAACAGGTGCGCTTAACAGCGTTTTAATGCTTACCTCACTCTCGGCAAATACTTTCGCGGGCTTGCTTCAAATCACCAAGCGCGGAAGTGACCAGCTGCACTTGGATAAGGACGTGTACTGCACCTTTTGAAGAAGTCTCTTGGCAAACAACAATCTGGATTGCCGTTTAGGAACTTTTTAAATCACCATAATAGGAAAACCCGATTGCTTGCTATATACCCATATCATGGCAACTTAATGTAAGTTCCTTAACAGCAACCCAGGAGTTGGAACCCAGACCCCCAAAAAGGATCTGAAAATTAGATCCCCTAGATTATATAGAGGTTATAATGGGTCTATATAGGGGATCTTGTTTTTGGATCCTCCCAGGGGTCTGGGAACGTTAAGTCTGGAGGTCTAGCACGAGCCATGTTCTGGCCACTGGCATTTTGCAGCTATGCTGCTAAGGATGGTAGTTGAAGTTGCCATATGATGGGTATATGGGTGGTTGTCAAAATTATGGTCCATTCTTGGTTCCCTAGTAGACTACGGCACCTAATATTTAGGGTACCCAAAACGGGACCATAATTTTGACAACCACCCATATAGCAAGTAATTGGTTTCCTTATTACAGCAACCATATATACCTCTTATTATAGTAACTTAATAAGTTCTTAATAAGTTCCTTCTCAGCAACCCAGCTTTATAACCCTAAACCCTAAACCCTAAAACCCTAAACCCTAAACCCTAAAACCCTAAACCCTAAAACCCTAAACCCTAAAACCCTAAACCCTAAACCCCCGGTGCGAGGCTGGGACTCATGGAGGATTGCGGTTCGAATGTAGATGTAGTTTCTTGCAGGGGTAGGAGCTACAGTCCAAACTCCCGAAAGGGGATTACGTAGGATTTAGGGTTTAGGATCCAAACTACTCAAAAAAGGGGGTTCTATAGGGGAGTGTAAAAAGGAGCATTATAGGGCTTATTAAGAGAGATAATTACTAGGAGTTTAGACTATAGCTCATGTGGGCATCTTGTGCCTGGGATCCTTAACTACAAAAAGAGCTTGCAACGAAATGTATTCATACCAACGACGTGTTACCTTCTCCGCATAAACCCTGCCCCATGGTCAAGACAACCTTGTTATCCAGCTTTTTTCGAAACAACCCGACATGTTTCCTGAGGGAACCCCTATGGCTCGTATAACATCCTCATAAACCCTGGGTACCCTAGCGAGTTTGGAGAAAGACGAAGGCTCCCCAAGATCCCTCGCATCCCTTACGGTAGCTGAAGAATCGGATAAGCCCATGAGCCCCAAGCCCGGTCGATGAAGGCCCCTAACTTGCTAGTTTAGGGTTTGGCCCCCAGCTTACCCTGGATCAGAGTCTGGCTTCAAAAGGGAAATATGCCAGGAGTGACTTGCGGGCCTCTTTCCAGGCGTTGACTTGAAAAGCCTGTTGCAAAAGGGTTCAGGGTCTAGTTGTTCAACATCCCCGCATACCCCCAAACTCTAAACCCTCAAAAACCCATATTCTATCTACTCAAGGGGGCTATAGTTGTTTCCATGTCCTTTTGCCATTCCTTCGTGCGCTACCAATAGCCGCGAAGTCAACCCCAACCCTAGGGTTTAGGGTTCCCAGACGCCCAAAAGGATCTAAAAATTAAACCATAGGGGAATTATATAAGGATTATATAGGGGTTATAATGGGTCTATATAGGGGATCAAATTTTGAGATCCTCCCAGGGGTCTGGGCATGTCATGTCCTGTCCACCTTCCATTCCTAAATCCTTCACCTTTAGCCCTTAACCCCAAAGTCTAAACTGGAGTTTCCGTTTTGGTTTTCCATTCCCTAAAATTGTCCCCTCTAAAGGGGCTATAGTGTAAATTCCTAGTATCTCCCCTAATAACCCCTATATCTCTTAAAAACCACTTTCAAGGAGTTTAGGGCTTAGGGTTTAGGCTTTAGCCCAATCTCTAAACCCTAAGCCGCGGTTCAAAGTTTAACTCATTAGAGTATGGCTCATCGATCCCCACGACACATGCATTTTCCGAGCCATTCACGGTCCCAGGTACAGCGAAACCACGGCGCAGAGCCATCGGCTAAAGCGCCTCGGCTAAGTGGATCGAATTTCTGAGTATCCAGACCCCCAAAAGGATCTAAAAATTAGATCCCCTAGAACCATAGGGGAATTAGATAAGGATTATATAGGGGTTATAATGGGTCCATATCGGGGATCTAATCCTTAGATCCTCCCAGGTGTCTGGGTATTACTATTGCTACGATGATTAGCATTGCCATTGTTACTATGATTGCTGTTATCATATAGTATCATTTTTTACTAGTAGTACTATTATTGTTGAATATTGCCAATTTTAGTACGATTAGCATTATTCCCATTATTCTCATTGCTGTTATTAGTACTTCTACCACAAATATACTTACCATTACTATACTACTAATATTGTTACTATCACGACTATTATTACTATTATTACGATTGTTACTGTTTTTGTTCTTTTATTACCATCGTTACGCTTATCATTATTATTCTTATCATTACTATTAGCATTACTATTACTGTTATTACCATTACTATTGTTATTCTGTAAGTCTAGTACAAGCATTGGGCCCTAAAGTCAATAAACGGTACCTGGAACCTTGGGCACGGTTGCTGGCCTTTTGTGGACCCCCCACCCAGTAATAGTGACTATATGGTACAATAAGGAGTATATTAGGTCCTCATATTCCTCCTAAGGTATTACGTAGGGTTTGTGGAACTTGTGGACTTCAGTACAGGAGGGATGATGGGGGCCTTCAAGGGAGTGTATGTGCTGATTCGGGTTTTTCAGCCTAGGGTTATGGCCCCGGAAGCGCGAAAGAACAATCTTAAACCCCAAACCCAAGGGGGACAGTATTCCTTAGTTCAACTCGGGTGCAACCCTAATTATTTTGGATCCTTTGTTGGCCAACAAGTTGCAGAGGTACCAGAGCCGTGTTCCCACCACTTTGAACCAAATCCTGCATCATTTCAAGCGCCCTAAAATTCATGAGGCGTGGATCTGTTCCAAAGCGTTGGCACAGCTGACCTTAGCCTATCATAAGTATCGGCTTGTCTGTAAGGCTATGTGCTGTGTTAGCCATCAGCTGCTTGAGCGGTGGTGTTGCGGGAAATGGTGTTCTTAGTTCTAAAGCCCACGAACACTACCTGTTCCCACTTCAGATCCCTGTGCGCAATGTTACATGGAGAAAAAGTTGTCGTTTTAACAATTTTTAGCTGTGCGCCATAGCAAACCTGCAAGGTAAAGTGGACTTAGCAAGGATTATGTAGGGTGGTTATATAGGGATAATGGACCTCAAAATGGAAACTACTATAGAGGGTTTGCGGTTTTTGGCTTTTTGGGTTCTGGGATGTTGCCCAGTGCAACAATGAAGAAGAATCATATGGACAGGAACAATTGAAAATAAACTGGAAGCTGGGACTATGTAGAGGTTCCTGAGGCTAGGGTTTCCAAAAATGTGGGGTCCCTTTTGGAAGTCCCCAAACAGGGGATTGTAGTATAAACCCTAAGCCGAAACCCTTATCGGGGTCTACTTTGGGGCCTCCCATTTCTGGAAATCCAGGAAATCCAAGGAAGTACCAACCCAAGACTGCTTGCTTTCCTTGTCCACAATCCCCTAAACCCTTAACCCTAAACCTTAAACCCTGAACCTTCCTTGGGGTTTGGGGTTTAGGGTTTTTCCGGACCTTACCCCGTGAGGGCAGATCCGATTCTGAGCCCTTGAAGATGTGCCCTATCAATGGTTATTGGTATTATTATGGTCCTTATTACCACATGTAGCCGCCCTTAAGTAGATAGAATATGGGGTATATGGGGATCTTATTTTGATCTTGGACAATTCCGTATTCTACCTACTTACGGGGAAGTATTCTTGTTGTTATTATCATTATCAGTATGCTCGGGTCTGTTATGGAGTTGTCCCCGTACTATCATTATGATCATTATATGTACCCTAGACCCTATAAACCCTAAATCCTACCCAAAAACCATCCAGCCAGGCTGCTGGTGGCACAAAGCCTCATGGAGAGCAGAGATTGGGAGGTAGCTTGGATCGAGGACACAACAGTAGGGTTTTAGGGGTTAGGGTTTGCTGTGAGTTACTGTGCAAGCCGTGATTAGATGTCAAGGACTCTTCAAGTGCATGGCTGCATGCGAGGTGCGGCCATGGCCTGACTGTAGAGGGCCATCTAACTAATCATCTACCCCGCGCCGTGTGAGGCGGCCAAACCACCCAAACCTACTCTTTTTCGAGTTTAGGACCTAACTGATTAGGTCCATCTTGGGCAACAACACAAATACATTTCATTTGGTGTTTTCGTTGTTCACGGGATCTCACACCTTCTTGCAGGCCCCCTGGAAAATAGCCAAAGGTTTAATCTGTGGGAGGCTTTCTGACAGTTCTTGAAGATCAGCTCCCTGGAAGTCCGGAAGGTTCTGAAAGGGTGGGCGGTCCGCCAACTCCTGAAAGGCCTGCGAAGCTTTGGGAGGGCCTGGGAGGCTGGCCCTGAAAGACGGCCCCGAGGCTGCTGGAACCCCCCAGGACCTTGCCAGGAGGGCCCCTGGAAAAATCAGCCAGCCACGGTGTGGGGGAAGTGCTTGGGGTTTAGGGTATTTACCTTATTAAGCAACCAGTACTGGTTGCACGGAGAACAGGTTCCGGTATCGGGCCCATCGCTGCCTCTACCGTGGTCGTGCTGCGGCAGGGCTAGGTAGAGACCTTTCGCCATAGAGGGTGAGGGGCTCAGGCGCAGTCCACCCACATACGTGGGGCCGCCTATGCCTTGAGTTTAGGGCTTGCCCTTGCTCTGCAGCAGTTGGATCATATCTATGATGTGGTTCGATATAGCCCTTAATCTGAGCCCGAATATGATAGGTGATAGTTATAGATTGTTACAGGGTGGGAGTAGTACGCTAATTATACAGTTAAGGTTCAAGTTGCCGATTGCCAAAGGAGTTAAGTTACTTTAAAGATAGGCTTCTGCGAAGCGAAAGATCATACGGCAAAATGCGGATTCTAGCGGAAGTCCTCAGTTCTGAGCAATATTCTCGGTAGCTCAAGCAGCTTCAATCTATTCAGGCTTGCCGTAGTAGGACATGCGAGCTTAGGCAGCCAAGAAGCCAAAGCTACCCAAGCCTACCTATACGGGTTTAGGGTTGGTGTTTAGGCTTCAGGGTTCAGGGTTGCAAGCATTGCAAGGTCGGTCGAGGAATGGCTTTTCAGGAAGGGGTCCGATCAGATTCAAGAACACATGCACATGTGGTTGTACGGAGTTCGGGCCCCCTTTGCCAGTCCGTATGAGAAGGCTCACAGTATATTGGGGTCCGTATTGGGCCCTCTCGTTATGGAAGCCCGATGTGTGAGCCGAGACATGTCTGTGCCGCCTGGCCATTATTCGATGCTGTTAGACACTTGCCGAGTTTTGACACTTGCGGCCGCTCAGTAGATGCCGTCCTTTGACTGTAGGCCACGCATGGCTTCGTAAGGTCCTATGTGGTTCTACTCATTGATCAGTTTGCTCAGTTTGCTTCTTTTCTTGGGTTCTTCCATTTGTAAGCTTCCAGCAAAGATAGCTTTTGAGAAGGGGGAACGCTTTTATACCTCAGGTGGCCCCCCACCCTGTAATAGTTATAATAGTGGCTATAACGGATAATAAGGACAATACTAGGGTCCTACTATGTTCCTATAAAAAACCACCCTACTGCCTTAAACACCAAAACCGTGATTACAGAGCCGGGGGTCCTCTAAATTTTTTGCCAAACGCAAGATGTGCTTTGCAATGCTTGAGCCTATAGAGTGCGGAGCCAAGGAGTGCCTCAGGCGCACCGGGGTCGGGGGGTTTAGGGTTTGGGGTTTGGGTTCAGGATTTTGGGTCGTTGACCCGGGGGCTTGGATGTATGTGTGCGAACAGGTGTTCGCAACTGAAATTGGGCATCTTTTGTGAAAGTAAATAACTTGGTTTGGGCATGTTGCAAAACAAAACATCAAATCCCCTAAACCCCAAACCCAAACCCCCAAACCCTAAACCCTAACCCCCAAACCCTAAACCCTAAACCAGTTGGGTTGTGGTTTGGCGTAGAAACCTTCCCGTTTGCCTCACTTCGGAGCCTTTTGGCATGAAAGTTTCTCAACATCATGCCCTCGAATCCCCCCGAGCTGATTATAAGATGCCATAATATGCTAAGACATCTTATCGCACACTATAGAATACCTATGAAGTACTATGATATATTAGAATATACTGTAATATGCTATAAGATACTATATATACCATGCCCCTAAGATAATATCTGTCAAATCTCACATATTCCTCAGCCCCCCTGCCTAAAAACAACTCTAGTGTTTTGGCGGGATCGGCCTCGGACTCAGGAAACGCCGCTCAGGTTGTGTGCAGCAAGAGGGCCCGTCAGGTGGACTTGTCCCATAGCTTCGCATGCAAGGTCTATGTTCCAGCATTAAAAAAATGCACAAGCTGCGAGTATAACTGATACCATCACAAAAGAACTCAACCAACAGGTGGGGAAGATCAACAAAGCAACGGACATTGGCCAATTGCAACGTGGAATTCAAAAGGCGGACCCCATGGCAATCATCAGCCCCAAGTTCTGCCAAACCATAAGTCCTAGACCACAAGCAAACTGACATGGAGCCCTGCCAAAGCTTCTACACGGACTAGTGCATTGTTCCACCGTGTGCCATGCACGCCCAAAGCCAGCCCTTCTAGTATTAAGGAGACACGTGGCGGCAGGGATACCCTCCCCAAAGACAACAATCCTCGCATGCTAATTAGCTAGGAGAGGGGTAGAAATCCCAGACCTTGAACCCTAAACCCCAAATCGTGAACCGCTGGGAGGTATCTGGAGAGCCACTGGCCAGAAGATCAGGGAGCATCAGATCCGACGCTGGTACATAAGATTCACATTCAGATTTAGTGATTAGGGTTTATTTAGGGTTGCTGCTGACAGTAATTATTGCCCTTATTAAGGGACCCTTAGGGTCCCTCTGGTAGTTTGCTATCGGCCCTGATATAGTCCCTAATGAAGACTGCTGGTGTCAACGTAGCAGAATATTACCTAGCAAAATGAACTATTAAAAACCTTTCGCGGCAGACCAAATCCGGGGCACAGGACAGTTTGGTATCAATTCTTGAGAAAGCTCATGGCGCCTCATCCTCAACGTCTGCAACCACCTGGACCCTAGATGTCCTACCTTTTTAGGGATCTATCCTTTCAATGTGTAAGACAGAAACTGCAAGAAAGCAGGACTATCCAGGGTCTAGGATAGTGCCCAAACTAGATCAGTTGTCAACTCGTGACGGGCATTTAACTCTGCTGCACGCTTTAGGATCCAAAGGTCCGAGTCAGAGGCAAAGGCCCAAGTACAATGCCTAGAACCCCGCAACTGCTGATAGAAGGCTGCCAAGATCAAGTCTCTATATGACCACTTGTGATCCTGTACCATGTTGCCTCCCACACGTCGGATACAATATGTGGTCAGATATAGACATATATATGAACATATGAAGCCCTCACGAAGTCCTCGTGTAGCTTGGCCATGACTGGGCAAATGCAGAAAAGGAATCCAGAAATTCCAGCACCCCAAACCCTCAAGCATATGGTAGTTGTTCAAAATACCTGTCCCCAACATGGCCATAATGTAGGTTACCTGTTTGGTTAGGATCCACCTTTTAAGGAAGTGTATTCCCAATGGCCCCTCCTTTACAAGGACCTTTAGGACAACCCCCATATTCTACCTGCAAGTATCCTCGCTCAGAGTCTCCCTCAATCCTGACAAAATGTTCAAGGAGTCTCTTGCTGCGCTCACCTGGTCCCTAGCTTGTCTAAAGCCCTGAACTGCATCAAACCCTGAGCGCCAATCCATAAACCACTATGCCTACCCCCATCCTAAAAGGGTTTAGGGTGTAGGGGATGTGCCTGCTCAGGAAAACGGCCTCCTGTTTCGCGCTTTTACGCGGGAAGGTTTACGAAGCTATGGAAAACCTGGATCCCAAGCTTCAAGTGGTTTTGGGGTTTAAGGGTCTCATGCTAGTCGCAGGTTCTGTGGAAGTTTCACAAACGGTCGTCTCTCTCTGCTATTCGTGTCAGGGTCTTTTCCCCCTGGATGGGGATTGATGCTTTGAAGGTTCTGTGGAAGTTTTGCGGAAGTATGCGTAGCATTCTGTGGTTGCAGGGGATTGTTTGGGGGGTCCTAAACCCCAAACCCCCTAACTCCTAAACCCCCTAAACGCTTGTATGCTACATATGCTGACTGTAGGCTTGCCGCAATGTTTCTCACAAATCCGGGTCTTCATGGGTTCCCCTACTACCCCCCTTATTTGAGCCTAGCTATAACAATGGTTTAGGGTTTAGGGTTCCTCGACTGCCCCCCTCTATACTCTCCCCCCTGTCTAGGTCCCCCCTTAGGTTATTTTAAGGGGAACCGAGGGGGGGAAACTAAGGGGGGGAGGTAGTAGGGGAACCCATGAGATCTCTATGAGTCTTGAGTATAAGTATATGGTGTTATTCTAATGCCGTAGTACCATATTGCAATAGTACTACTTTACTATATCATCAAAAAACTATGATACTGTATTTCCGTTTTACCATATCATATTACCACATTACTATGTTACTATTTCACTATTTTACTACATTACCATCTACATTAATATATTACTACGTTACTATGTCGTGGCGAAGGGCAAGCAGAACCAGGGAAAGCTGATTCAGATGCTTGCTGTGGCATGGTGGTACACATTGTGTCGGGCTCGGCAGAGTGCCGGTCCCTGGGGATGGGGTTGGTAGGGTTTAGGGTTTACGGGTCTGACACCCCTCATCCTCATTCCTGCAACAAACAACTAGATCAGAACTTGCTGTGGCTTGCAAAGGAGAATGCCCTGATGCTCCTGGGCCAGACTTTATGCTGTTGCAGGTTGGAGTCGGAGTCAGTAGAACCGTCCAGTCCCAGACAGACATGCATGTATCAGCTCACGTCTGCTTGAAGAGATGCATGTACATATATGCGTATGTGCTTCTTTAAATGCAAACACATTTTTTGTTATTAGGTATATACACACACACACACGCACACACTCGGCTAAATGTATTTTGCTGTATGCTTGCGCTACTCATGAAGCCAACGATTCAAAGCAATGTCGCGACAGATCGCAGCATTATTTTCGGCTACTTAGGGACGTTGTTGGGAGCACGCATGGCAGCCTACAGCAACTACATTAATGATCCCTATGCCCTAAACCCTAAACTTTCAGAAGTAGGTTTAGGCAGCCTCTCCGTAGCCCCAAGGCTACGGAACCTTTTGTGGACCGTATCATTGAGGGTCCAGGGTTTGTCGGTGTGCTCTAAACACGAAGACAGGAATAGTGATGATTTTTAAGGCTTAGGGTTTAGTGTTTCGGGAATTAGTGATGATTTTTCTGGCTTATGTATTTGGTAGTTTCCCAAAACACGAGCCCCCAGTATAGACCCCAATATATACTAGAACGTCCGTATTCAGGGCCCCCAAAATGAAATGGTAACTCTGAATTTAGGAAACCCACCCTTCGTTTAAGGGCACACTTAGCAGCCAGATCCCTAAACCCGAAACCCTAATCCATCAGACCAAGGGATGCGACCCAGTCAGGTTTGCACTGCAAGATACTGCTAGTCCTACTGGGGGTAAGTAGAAAATCCGGGAGTATACTATATGAGCCACAGACTAAATTTAGGGTTGGGGGGGGGCCTATAGGGGATGTGTAGGGAGGTATAAGGGGCCCTATTTATGGGATATATTACAACTTTAGTCCAGGGCTCGTACAGAGGCTATATAGGGATAGTGGCAAAGAAAATGGAAACCGCCATAAACCCTAAACCCTAACCCTAAACCCTAAACCCTTTATTGGGGTGTTTAGGGTGTATTCCGAGCGGAGTGCGGATGCAAAAGGGTGGAGGGAATACGGGAAGATGCTATATGGGGACTACATAGCCATATATTCTCTAACAACCGCCAGTAAGTAGTAGGAATCAACCCCTAAGGGTCCAAGGACCCAAATAATGGGGTTTTAGGGCCCAAATAACAGCTTTGTTTAGTCTTAGCGCAACTCAGCCCAATGGATGGCGGTGGCCTCTCTGATGACCAGAATCCTCTGGTCCAGATGAGTGGTATTTCATTAGGGGGTACCCTAATAAGTAGGGTTTAGGGTTTAGGGGTTTAGGGTTTTAGGGTTTAGGGTTTAGGGTTTAGAGCTAGATCATACTCAACATGGGACGACAACCCAAAGTCCCAAAGGCTAAACCCTGTCAGAAAATATTTTCATTCGGCTCAACCACCGAAAGCCACTACTAAACTTGAAATCCCAACAGAACATTTTCTGTTCGACCACGAAAAAAAGAATTCAGGTGGTACCAGCGGGCAGTGCATTTGGATGCCTACTGCCATGAAGCCCTCGACCGATTGGTGTTGACCTCAACAGTAATAAGGCGGTTTTAGTTGCCTCAACCCTTAATTTGGACCGTCCTATAGTCCCATGACGGGTAGAGGGTCCCTCTTATAATATGGGGGTCGGGCCGCTACAATTCGGACCGCTCTATATAGTCATATGATAGGTATAGCATCCTTGCTTTAGCAACTGAAGCCCCTTGTTTCAACAGGGCAACGCCTGGCAGCATCTGCAGGCAAAGGCAGACATGGGAGTTTCCTCAAATCAGAGCCCGCGTGGAAAATTCTTTAGTAATCCCAAACAGTCATGCTGTAGCCTCATACAGGCATTGAGAACCACATGCATAAGTAGATCTGACCTGGGGTAGCTTCGACAATGATTGTTCATTTTTCTTACCCGTCACTCCTTTAGTCTAAAGCCATAAACATCCACTTTTTTTAGAGCCCCCAAACCTACCCTACTAGCCTGGACGGTCTAGGGCACACATGCCTCTGAAGATGACGGGGATTTCTCAGAAAGCCCAATGCTCTCTGATTAAGGAATATACCCTACATGATACTAGGATCCTTAATATGGTTTATGCCATACATTCCTGAATTAAGGGTGAGTGGGCTCTCTCTGGATTTGTCTAAAAAGGGCAAAGGCCTGCCAATTTTGTTTGGAGGGTTCCGAAGACTTCTATCATAACGGTGGATAGAGGAAATCTTGCACACTAAAACTTGAACCCTTCCCAATTATGGTCCGCTTCCGCTACCCAGATATGGTAAGTTCTCGGGTGCAGTGTGTATAAGGTGGCGCAAGATTTCCTCCAACCGCAGAAGGGGTTTAGGGTTGAGTGAGGGTTGTTCAGGGTAGTTAAGGGTTTAGGGTGAGTCTACTAGGGTCCTATCCTGAGGGGCGGGGGGAAGAAAATCCTCTGTTGGTGAAGGGGCCACCCTGAAAATCGAAGTCTGCTCCCAAAAGTTGCTGAGGTCGGAAGCCAGCTGCTAACCCTGGAGCAGGTGTCGGCCAAATTATAGCGACCTCGACCGACCTCCCCCCAAGTAGTGGGTCATGCCCTATAAGCCCTAGACCCTAATCCTTTAATTGGCTCCGTTCCAGGTTCTGAAATTACTCTTGGCCTACAGGTGTGGGTGCTCCGTTGACCTAAAGCATCTTCCTGAAGTAAGGGCTCTCTGGGTTTCTGGAAGTTTTGTTCGGACATTGGGGTTTTGTCGCGGTCTTCTTGAGGGGTCTTCAAGCAGTCTCCATGCAGTAGGTACACCTTGTGGGCTAGTTTCGTTTGAAGCTACGTGGTAGATCTGTTGAAGAAAAGAATCTGTATGAAGATGACCGTCAACTCTGTCATGGAGTTTTGGTGTTTGATGTAGTCAACGCGGTTATCGTTGGCATGCATCACGTAGTTCTCATGCAGTTACCGCATCATATATCGAGGTGTTGTGAACGTGTGAAAAGCTTTGTCTTCTGGAGTTTCCCTGTCCTCCAAATTTAGGATCCCGAAAAGTGTCTGGGAAGAAGTCGATGGCAACCACAGCGGTGTCATTAATTTGCACGGGCGCGCAGGCTTCAATTCGAGGGTGTGTTGTTGCAGCGTAATGCCTCGAACAGCGTCTTCTTTGTAGCCGACTTAGACCCGTTGAAGCGGTGGCCGCGTATCTCAACGCTAGATTTAGAGGTTGGGAACTGTTCCCACAATGAGTAATAAGAAGAGACTCGCGACAAAATCTGCATTGAAGGTTAGATGCAACACGATGAGGAAGACCCAGGCCCATTGAGCTCTACACCGCCCCTCCCTCCCCCCAGTACAAATAAGAGATTCTTGACCATTGCTCAACTTTTCAACACGCTTGAGTCGGCGGGAGGAGATAGCGCTGCTGAAAGGCCTGGTGCTCCACCCGGAAGACGCTGCTGTGCTTGCATTGCAGCAGTAAAGCTTCATGGAGAAGAAATGAAAAGTTTCATAATTCACGTGTCAGTTGCCGTTCTTGTGTCCGTGCATGGAAGGGAATGCGTACGACATCATAAGGTGAACATGTTTAAGGGGCTTCCAATTCAACAACTCTCTCGGCTGAAAAATCTGCAAGCATCGGTGTGAGGCTACTCACAAGGAAGTAAGAACTGAAACTTGCTTCGTTCCTAGGAAGCTCCTGCGGGGGTGTGACTAAACATTGAACATACAGCTTGGTCACAGGCTAAGCAGTTTGCGGCTCACACTCTCTCAAGGAGGCCGCTAACGATAAGTGAGGTATCCGAAGCCCCTATCTCAGGAGTGGCTGCGCCACCTCTACGCAGTCACCCAGCTGAAGTCGCCAGCGTTTCAGGGCTGTAAATGTATGGGAGCTTTTGAGAAAGCGGTTTTACAAGGGCCTCGACAGATCATCATTGCTTTCAATTTCATTTTGCCTTGGAAGAGGGGCCAATGATATGCTGAACCAATACCCGGGCCTCTTATGTAGTTCCTTTTTGGGGTGGTATGATACTATATGGTCCCTTACCCAAAAACCAATAACAAGCCCAAAAAGGAACTACACCCGAAACCCGAAAATCAAACTGCGGCTATAGAGGTTCGGGGTAAGCCTAAAGGTGCCAGGGCAATTTTCCTAAGGCAAAGCTGGCCGCCAACCGCGGCAGCAATGAAAATCCCCTCACCGAGGAGTCTGCGAGAAGGGCTGCCGGCTTATCCAGTACTAGGAACGATTAAGTGAATAAGTACCAAAATTGCGGTTGTAGAGCCCTTGTACCAATGAATGGTACAGGGTACCTCAAACAGACCTCAAGATGATATATGGTAGCTTGCCAAAATAGGGCCTAGGGGGACCCAAATTTAGACCCCAAATATTATCGTCCTTAATATAGATAGCCCCAGAAGGTATCCCTAATTTTGGGAAAGTCCCATATGGTCATTTTCTTGGTCGCGCGCTCTCAGCGGGTCCAGTTCAAGAACTCATGATTTCGGTGGCCAGTGGCCAGAGCATCCATATTTGCTGACATTCTCTACAGTTTGCAAGCCTGAACCCTGAACCCCAAACCCTAGATTTCTTGGGGAGGAAATGTCCGATAAGATGCCCTAAACTCTAGACATTTAAGCCTAAACCCTTAATACCCTAAGCCTTAAAACCTAAATACTCTAGACCCTGGATACCCTAAAGCCTGTTACGCGATGTACAAGCAGTTCCCCCCCCAACAACTCACTGTTGGCAGGAGGCTTCCAGTGCGGATGGCTCTTCTGTTCCAGGCCTGGAGGGGTATGTGACAGAATACGGCTTGCTAGGTTAATAGTATATGTATGTACACATATACAATCGTATCTATATATATATGTATATAGATAGGGATATAGATATATGTATACAGGGTTATCTATAAAGGGTTATAGATATATAAGGTTATAGAAAGGGTTATGTAAGGGTATATTCGAGTTGTAGATGGTGGTGGCTTTTGACTTGTCCTATACAGCTTGCGTTGTTGCGTCTGATTGCGCTTGTTGTTTCGTATCTTAAATGAGTAGTATTTCATTTGGGGATACTATGGTACCCACTATAGAGTAAGCTTATATCCTCCTTTGGGGGTATAGTATTTTATATAAGGAATGTAATCTTACTAGGTTCAACCACCAAAAAACACTACTCAAATGAGCTTGTATCAGGCTTGATGGAGTCGATTGAAGCATCCCCACAGGATTTTTGGAGTAGGGTTTAGGGTTTAGGGATTAGGGTTTTAGAGATTAGGGATTAGGGCTTAGGGCTTAGGGTTTAGGGTTTTAGGGTTAGGGATTAGGGTTTAGGGATGAGGGTTTAGGGATTAGGGTTCATGGATTAGGTTTTAGGCTTTAGGGGAAGCATGAGAGGATGAGTCTGGTGCTTAGCACCTTGCCCTCCAAATCCCACATGTCGTGCCCTCGACTGGGATAGATTTCAGGCGTGCTGTTAAGAAAGTAAGGGGAAATCACCAGAGTATGGGGGTATATAATCAATGTGATATGATTTCCTTGCACTGGGAGTTTAAGTAAAGTTCCTTAGCACCTTGTATACCCGGCCCCGAATTCATCCGCTTTCCATTTCAGGTTCAATGTTATTGCTCGGCCGATTTTCCAGTATCCCTGAGCCGTAAACCCTACTTGATCTAGACTCTCCATTGTTAATCCCGGAACCCCATATCCCCATAACTCTTACAATCCGCTTTAAAGGAACTCCTAAAACCTAACGAAATCCCCAAACTACGTGAAAGAATAGCCCCCGAAGCAGAAAACGAGTCAACAAGTCAACAAGGCCATTATTCAAGATGCTGGGGGGCCCAGCTGCGCCTAAGACCGTTCAGGTTCCGTACCCAGACCCCCTAAAGGATCCAAAAAAATGGAACCCCCCAATATGAACCCAGCACCATACTACATTTTGGGGAAACTCGGGGATTATTAGGGGTTCCATGCTTAAGATCCTTTATGGGGTCTGGGTAACAGCAAGCCAGTTTCCAGCCAACAAAGGTGCCCCCTCTGTGCTTGGGGACTGGAAGCGAGCAAGGAACGTCCATGCCTGTGCTTGTGTCGGGATCACGCAGGGTTTCGGCTTTAGGGTTGGGGGTTTAGGACTTTAGGATTAGGGTTTAGGGTCATTTCAGGTCTAGGGATTAGGGATTTGTGGTTCGAGTTTGTGGATTAGTGATCAGTGTGCATCCTGTTGCATACTCCTGTTTCGGGATTAATCTCCGCACCCCTCAATAGTAACCCTGCGAATTAATAATGAAAATATCGCCCCCCCAATAGATGATGCTACTACATTGGCGGGATTTGTTGTTAGGGATGGCAGGGGCTATCATAGGGGGAAGGGGTTAGGGGTTAGGGTCATTTAAGGTCTAGGGATTGGGGATTCATGGTAGTAGCTAGAAGGACCCCCCCACCCTGTAATCACGGTATAATAGGAATATAAAGAGGACCCTAATACAACCCCCATGCTCCCTTACAAACACTATTGCAGGGTGGGGGGTCCACCTAAACCCTAAACTCTATACTATTACTTTTTGGGGGGTCAACCTCAGATATTAGGGTTTAGGCTTTGGGGCTTGGAGTTTACCCAGGAGGGCTGAGCTTGACAAGGCTTGCGAAATCGAGGGTCTTGGGTTTTTGGATTTAGGGTTCAAGGTTTAGGATCTTGCGTTTCAGGGTTTCAGGGTTTTGTGTTGTGGGTTTAGGGGCTCGGGAATCTCAATGAGCGGCTGTCATAAAAGAGCGGGGGTTCACCTTGTAGAAACTTCCTTCCACCGACATCTTCCGACTTCAGCTTTTTTTGTAAACCCTGAATCTAACACCCTAAACCCTAAACCCTAGAGAGCTCTCCTGTTGCTTATCAAGGTAGCCCACTATTCTGGGTTGCTGATAAAAGGTTTGGGGTTTAGGGGTATATAGTCAATAATGGGGTTCCCTTATGATAGTATTAAAAAAGTTCCTCAGTAGCAACCCGGTATTTGCTGCGGTCAGGCAAGTGTAAGATTAAGGGAACCCCAAACCCTAAATATTTTTATCTTGCCTAGGAGCTCGCTGAATGGGCCCCGAGTTTAGCTAGGAAACTATCTACTTGATGGTGGCCCTGAACGCGGCAAACAAGGTCCCCGACTTCTACCTAGGAAACTATCTACTTGACAGTCGCGACAAACAAGGTCTCCAACGCCATGCATCTATCTGGTCCATGCTGAATCTGGTTTCACATGCAGTCTTAGTCCCAAGAATGCAACCTCTTGGACACTTGTCCCAGGTCCCTAAACCTTTCTCTGGTTCGCAAGGAATGAAGGAATAAACCCTCCTGGTAGTCCTTATATGATATAGTAGTTTCCATGTTCTTCTCTGTTCCTTCATTTCTTGTTTACCAGAGGTAAGACCCATACAATTCCGATATATCCTCCATATAACCCCTTATGTAACCCCTACCCTATACATCCAGAAGTAAACCCAGCCTGAGCCTGACGGACAATCTTCAGCGAAGGAGGCGAAACCTTCGCCAAGGAAGCAGCTTGACGACAAGATCTTATGAGCTTCACATTTGTCATGGGGTAGGCTAGGTTGCTATTAAGGAACTTAATTCAAGTCACCATACCATGTGTATGTAGTAGATAATGGGGTTTCCTTATTCTTATGGTAGTGTAAGAAAGTCGCGAGCTTACAGATGCCATTAATGCGAGAACTGTTAGGCCAAAGGGAGGTTTGGAAGCCAAAGACCCAGAATCTGTATGTCCTAAGATTTTAACATTAGAAAATTGTAAGGCTGTACCAAATTTAAACTCTAGGAAACTTCCCTAGAAATGAATATGTCATAGAAACCATCAAAGTTTTTACCACTAAGACTTAGCACTAGACCTAAGAAAGCGTAACACCAGGATTTATTAGATCTCACCTCTGGACCTGGGATGATTTCTACTGCAGCACTTTCCAGGCGTAACAGCTTATTTACTGTCAACAACTCACGGCTCTAGATATGAAGGTAAAAGGCTTAGACGAAGTTAGGATGACCGCGTACTTGCCAAGGAATTTTGGTTGTCGTGACCCTGAGATCCTGGAATTCTTGAAGGCTTCAATGCTTGACGGACGGATCGTAGGCTCATGACTCTACCACGAAGAAGACCACAACCTAAAGAAAAGTAGGTCCTATAAGGCTTTTATCCTGAACAAGTTGTAGGCCACAAGCTAATTCTCTTACTGGCAGACCCACGTGAAGGTAACAAACAGGCGCTTCCAAGATGATAAAGTAAGTGACAAGCCCTTGGAAACAACCGTCGTGGTCGTGATCCTTGAATTTGGTAACTGTAAGGCCTTAACAGCAAAGGAATAGGATGAGGGTGCGAGGGGCAGGAGGTTTGGTTTCCTAAGGGGTCTCTTCCCACTTCCAAGCCTTGCCCAGTTTCGACTCGGAGTCTAGGTGCTCCAGTAGTACCCTTTTTTTTCCATTTTTGTTTTGGAGGTCTCCTTATGAAAGCTGAACAGTCGGAAAGAAGGTACCCTTGTTATTTAGGGGTTACTGTGGCATCTGGGAGCTTCAGATTGATGGAATGTTTCGCAGATTTTGGTACCAAAAGCCTGCCAGCTAGAGCTTTCCTTGGGATGCGTGCACATTCCGTGTCAGAATGCAAAGTTATGATGTTTGTCTTGCATCCAAACATAACACACACAAGACCCACAACATCTTACTACTCATGATTTAATTTAAGCCCACGGCCCCCCGCTTGCCCTTGATACACACGCACACATGGACAGCCTACCTGGCCTAGGATTCACCCAACACCCGTTGCATTGCCTGCATAATCCGGCATAATCTTGGCGTAATGACTGCACACCTCGAACAGATAAATGAGGACTCTATGGATAACACAGCCCCAAGTCTTTATGAAAAAGACCTTAATTTAGGGTTTAGGGTCAGGGATTTAGGGTTTAGGGTCTATAGAAAGGACAATGGTATTTGTACTCACATTAGATATCCTGAGCTCGAAGCCCTTCAACGGGAGCCAGCCCAAAATTCTCAAAAAGCTGAGGCGTAGCAGCGGAAGGCCAAGACTCTTTCTGACGCCAAGGGTTTAGGGTTTAGGGGGGATCTGTGTGGATTTTTTGTGGCTTTCATAGGCTTACTTCACTTCAATACGGGTGGCACAAGGATTTGCGAAGCTACAGACTTTTTTCGTCAAGTGGGCATCAGGCATTACAGCTTGGGTCAATACTGTATTGGTAGTTCCTCTTACAGCCTTCTCGCCTTCTGATATTCCTCCTTTTCCTGCTCCATTTCCCAAACCCCTCTCGCCTTGATAAATCATTCCTGGTTGACCACCGCAGTTTATCATTCTTGCTTTCCTATGCTCTTAGATCGAAGACTACCATGCCGCACGAACAACATTGACGCAGAACAGACTACAGCTATCTATAGCTGAACCCGAAATCTAAGCTAAGCCACGAAGAGGGATACTCCCCCGTAACTAGCATTCCCTCCTAAGCCCGATATGTCTCAAGGGCCCAGAAAGATACCGAATTTTTGAGAATCCCTCTTGCCTGCAGCCAGGCTACCCTACCGAGTTCCTACCGCCTGCACTGGTGGAGAATGGACACGCGCGTGCTGCGCAGTCCACTCGCTTCTTCTGCCAGGCGTGTGATGTGAAGGATATGCCTGGCTTACGATGATAGAGCACTACCTCTTTCCTTGCGACAGCACCCTCAATATATAAGGCCAAAACAGACCTCAAGTACCGCTTAGTTGGGATGCTTGCTTGGGGCGTGAAGACTTCCAAAAAAAAGCTACAGGAATTGTGATGCAGGTTTCAGGTCCGGCAAAGGGATGAGAAGGGGCTACTCTTAGTATGTTATAGGGTCTATATAGGCCCACCCTAGGGGCCCGTGGTTTGAACCTAAGATCTGGGCGTTACCATTGGGTAGACTTGCATGGGGGCTCCAAGTAGCGGGTTCTGTTTCAGAGCATAGACGGGCCCTGAATGTATAGAATGTTCCCTCCACTGTAGTTCTCGCACACCTCGCAATTTTGAAGCGTGGCTTTGGGGCACTGAGCGGGTCAAATTTGTCTGAACATCCAGCTTCAGCGAGCGTTTGCACCCTGACTTTTGGCACAGCGCTGCAAGGGTTCACAACACCTAGTGTGAATATACCCGCCGCGCAGGAAAACCTGGGACGCTTCATGGTAAGTGTTTTTGGAAACTAAGAGGGTAGGACGTACCGAACTTGGGAACGCCAACCGGGGGCATTATGCAGCCTGCACAGCGCTCAGCGAGAATCATGGTGCCACAAACGCTGGACGATAGAAAGCAGTTGAGCATTTACCACATTGTACAGCAGATACGTGATTCTTGCATATTGCACGGCAGTGCAGTCGCATACGGCTTGTAGACAGAGCTTGTGACAGCCGAGGGGCTCGTAAAGTCAAGGGCCCTGATTGAGGTCCCTAGCATAGCTTGTGCGCAAAGACAGAATTACTTGTTGGTAACACGCAAGACTACAGATGATCTCATCAAGGGCGCAGCATATGGTGCCAGGGGATAACTGATACCTGGATGCCTTCTCCAGAATCTTAGGACAAGAAGCCCCACATCAAGTAACAAATTCATGGCCGAAGCTGCTGAGATAGTAACCTAGAGAGGCGAGAGGAAAGGTAAGGACACCGAAGCATTAGGTACATGCTCCTTTTTGAGGTACTTTGGTTGCTGTAGGTACTTATTATTGTTCCCCTTAAGTAGATAGAATATGGACATGGCCAACATTACAATAAGATCCCCGTACATCCCATATTCTATCTACTTGAGGGGGACTATATTGCCTTGTGTCCTTGCACGACCCGGCCTGCACCAGGGCGACTACGAGTCATGCTTCCTGGTGTCGAAAAAGGTGCTGGAGGCATGTGAACATAGGGGTCCCTTTGCAGTTTAGCATAGTCCCTATTATACTCCCTAATCCAGAACCCATGACCATCAGTTATCTGGGCAGCATTGAGTGTAGCTCATGTGGGAGTTTTAGGGCCAGGGGTCTTTGGGCTCAGAGATTTTGGCGCTGAAATTCAGGGCTAAGTCCGTTGGGAGGGTCAAAGTAGTTCAGAGCGGGTGTCCCGAAGCCAGTACCTGCCAGGTAAATGATTGAAGTTTTTCTACTGGCAACCCGGTGGCTTAGACAGAACCTGTTGGCCAGCAAACCTCTTCTGCAAAAAGAGTGGGATGCTGTACTCTTAAGGAACTTTAATCAAACAGCTATAGTGAGGCAACCCTCTTATTAACCATATACCCATCATGTGATACCTTAAATGGTATTCATTAACCGCACCCCAGAAGATTCTGCAGCAGACGCTGAGCTGATGCTGACGATGCTGGCCCTTGTGCTCACCTACCCCGAAGAAGGCATCCAAAACAAAATCATGGCTGCTGATATCAACAGTGATGACGGTAGTGATGATGACAATGGCAGTGGCAGCGGCAGTGGCGGCGGTGGTGGTGAGCTTGATGCTGGCCATAACCCACTACTCCGCAAGCCGATGCTGATGCTGCAGATGCCGGCATCGCCGATGTAAAGCCACCGCTTTTTGTCTGATTCTTCTGATGCCCACTTGTTTTCTACTGACGGAAACAAGCCATGAGTGAAGCTGGTCTTTGTAGTCCGGAGCCCCCAAATCAGCCCGACTGATGCTGACCCACAATATCCGATCAAAGAAGAGGCAAAAGATGTTGTTAATGCAGGCCTTTTTTCCCACCCACCCACCCAAAGCGACCTGACGCTCATGATGCTGGCATTTTCTTCTACCAGCTGAAGTTGAGTTCTGGCTGATGATGATGACGATGATGATGATGATGTTGGCCTTTCGTTCATATTATGGCAGGCTGATGCAGATGATTTCCTTCTGACGAGATAAACCCAAGTCTGGTTGCTGGCAATGATCCGATCACCCGAGACGACTCCTGGCCGATGACGATGGTGCCAGCCCCGTTCCCGCTCACCCAAGATGACTCCCAGCTGATTCTAACGATGCTCGCCAGGATCACCGTTGCGGATGATGCTTAGCCTGTGCCTATTTCCTTCCCGTCCAAGACCCCGGCAACTGCAGATGATGCTGGCCCATCCTCTCAATGACACAGCACAAGTGATGCTGGACCTAAAGCCGATCACAACCAAATATTCTGGCTGATGCTGATGATGACTGTCTCTTCTTCCTACCTACCCAAAGTGATCCCCGCTGATGCTGATGATGCTGGCCACCTGTTTCCGCTAGACCAAGCCAGACGTCGGCTACTGCTGATGCTGGCCATGTTTCCTCCGCTAACACAAGACGACCCCCCGCTGATACTGCTGACAGAAATGGCGCCTTCTCCCAACCACCGAGAGCAAGCCTCGGATAATTCATGATGTTGGCCTTTTGTCTGCCAGACTGAGACAACCACGAAAAAATCAGACTCTGTAATTGGCACTTGTTTTAAAGCTGACGCACTCTTAGCAGCCCCAAGGTTTTGCTGCGCTGGCTGTTTTGCGGGGGCTTGAGAAGTCTTGCAGCAGATACTGAAGATGATGACCACTGGAGGGTTCAGGGTTTAGAGTTTCGAGCTTCGGGTGCAGGGTTTAGACCCTACTAAACCCTAAGTCCTATAGTCCCCCTTAAATAGATGAAATATGGAGTACATGGGGGTCTTACTATAAAATACCCAAAGCCCATATTCTATCTACTTAAGGGGGACTATAAACCCTAAACCCTAAATAGTGAGCGATGCGCGTGTCTAAACCCTAAATAGTAGTTTCCATTTTCTTTTCATTATCCCTATATACCCTTAATATTCTATCTACTTAACGGGGACTATAAACCCCTAGGCTTTAGGTTTTAGGAATCAAAACCGTTGTACCCTAAACCCTAAACTAACCCTAAACCCTGAGCCCTAAACCTAGCAAGCTCGAACAGGATGACCCCTACCATCTAGCAGCCCTACCTGCGGCTGGGCCAAGAAGGGAAGAAGATAGGGTTCAGGGTTTGGGGTTTAAGATTTAGGGTTTAGGATTTAGGATTTCGGGTTCAGGGTTTAGGGTATTGGGGTCTCTACTGAAATTATAGGGATAATGGAAAAGAATATGGAAACTACTATTTAGGGTTTAGGGTTTAGGAGGTTATATTGGGGTTCAGGGTGTTTAGGGTGTAGGGTTTGGGGCTTAAGGCTTGAGTAGGGTTTCGGGCTTAGGGTTTAGGGTTTGGTTTAGGGTTGCTTTGTGTACCCTGCCTGGACCCTGGATGTCCTGCCTTTTTTGGAACATGCCCTACAGAATCTTTGAAGAGGGTGACAGAATCTAAAAAGTAAAGGACGTAGGTCCGGGTTCTCTGGGGAGTTCAAGGGTAGGGTCCTAGACCCTTAAACCCTACACAGCCTACACCCTTGGCTTTGGAGCAAGGATGCCACCTGAGCTGTAGTCTATCCTTAAAGGGTGTCATATAGGGGATTGTATAGAGGAGTATTATAGGGGTCATACAGGGGATTAAAGGGGGATACTAGGCGTTTAGACCCTAAACGCTAGGCGTTATAAAGGGGGATAGTAGAAGTTTAGACTGTAGCCCACCTGGCCTTGCTCGCATGCAGCCAAAGTGATCTCTCGGTACAGGGGGCTTCGGGGCACTGCAGGACACGTGAGCATTTCCCAAAATTGTCCGTATAGAATCCCGAAAAGGGACCCGCAAAAATCGACTTATAATCCCTGCAAATCCCTTGCCGCCCGCCATTGTGAGACCCCCCCCCCCCACGTGTTCAGGCTGAGCAGCTGCAAGTCCATGTGCACTGCTTCTCTTATTTGTTCACCGCATAACCTGTTACCCTTTTGGGGCCATACAGAACTCAAAACGGTTAACCTTTGAAAAGCCCTACATACTGAACGTAATTGAATTCTGTAGTTCTGTCATTGCCCGTTTGCATAACTGTGTCATGCACAATGACAACAGTAGCCCAGACAAGCCCTGATGCTAGACAGGGTTTAGGGTTTAGAGATTATATACAGTTGTATGGCATTCTATAGGGATTATACACGGCTGCATGGGGATTATTATGTGGAGATTACATGTGGAGAATTCAGGGACATTGCAGGGTTTGGGTATAGTACCCCGTTAATGGAGATTCCACTCGAAAAGAATGTGGAAAATGCAATGCACACGAGGTTTTGTATGGATGCGGTTTGCGCTTCTGTCTTCGGTCGCGGATCCCTAAACCCGAAACCTGTGTACTGAGTTTGACATGAAGGCTTTGCTTGATAGCTGAGGTGCATATTTCATCCCTGGTGATGCTGAACATGACAAATGACTTCTGGCTTGCAACAGAAGAGCTATAGTCCAAATTCCTTAAAGGGCGTTATATAGGGGACCATACTTGGATCGTCAGGGAGGCTTGGTGAGTGGGTTAAGTAGTAAGGGGGACAATTAGGGTTACTATATAGTTTATAGGGGTTATCAGCCTACTCACTACAGCAAGCCCCCCCGACCCTCCGAGTAGTGCTGATCAATGGGGACACTGACAGCATCAGACGAATGTGGGCACCAGTCTATTCAATCGAAGGATGTGCATTGCCCTTGCTCTTTTTGCTTGATTGCTGTTTTTATGGCTCTGGCTGAAAACTTGTTCAGAACAGTGGTGTTTTCTTGTTCACTCTTGCGGT
This sequence comes from Symbiodinium pilosum, assembly GCA_905231905.1. Classification (NCBI taxonomy): domain Eukaryota; class Dinophyceae; order Suessiales; family Symbiodiniaceae; genus Symbiodinium; species Symbiodinium pilosum. The sequence continues at coordinate 92,971 of CAJNIZ010002080.1, read as the reverse complement.
GTCCTGCTGCAGATGGCATAAATGAAGGAGGCGTTCGGAAGATCAGCTGTTGGGAAGATGTTTTAGCGACAGTCTCCAAGCCATTGACAAATTATAGACCTGCTGATGGAGTGTGGATTTTGGTTCATCTGAACTCTGAAGTTGCTGTTGCTTCATCCATGCCACCATCTCTCCTCAAAGTATGGGACGTCAGCCATCCAGCACATGCGCCTACGCGTAGCAGAATAAAGCATCGAAATCCTGGGGTTGATTGGGTGTTGGTTTGAGTATTGGATGAGAGATTTTAGCACGTGGCTGCTTGACCTTGTCACACCTGACCCCAACAGCGCTCAATTAGCAGTCATCGCTTCAGGATTTCCGGAATCAGGCCTTGCACTATCGTATGGCCATGCATGCAGCAAAACCTTCCTCAAGTAGTTGATCAAAACTCCTGTTCCCAACACGGCCATTTTGGAAGTTGGTTTCCCCCACTTCTGACCGTATAGACCTACAAGAACCCCAAACGATTTCCCCAAAAGGACCTCTAGGTCAACACGAAACCCCAAACCCTCATCCCTGAACCCCATAGAATCCCTATGTAGATGAACCCACAGGTCGTGTTCTACGTAGCGCACCAGCTGATGAATGCCTACCCCACTGCTGCTGTGGCCTGGTTCACTGCAGGCAGCTTCCGGCGAACAAGCGCGTTTGACTGGGTTGCGGTTTAGGGTTTAAGGCCTAGGATGGCCTAGGGTTTGGGTTTAGGGTGACGGTTTAGGGTTTAGGGCATATATGCGGAGATACAACCCCGATTATGGAGAATCAAATGGAAAAGAACAAGGAACATGGAATCCAAACTGGGCTTATATAGGATGAGGGTTATATGAGGTAGGGTTTTATGATCTGTTTCGGTGAATGTATGTAGCGCTCCTTTGCAACATTGGCATTTTTTCGTGTCCGATTGGGGGGACCTTAGGAAGATCCTACGCAGCTAGGGTGTCAAGAAGTCAGGTACCACGTAGAGAATCAATGGAAAGTTAAAAGGAAATTGCAGGCATAAAGGGGATGTACAGATAGATCGTATGTAGCACAGTGTCCTCATAATGACATAGTGCTAAGTCACTTAAGGCTCCGCAGCAGCAGCCCGGAGGAAGCAACATAGTGCGAGAGCTTCTGCAAGGACATCCATACTCGCCAGAAACCCAAAACAAGAAATTAACATCCTATCACATCTACCACAAGCGAACGGATGTCATTCCTAAATATGCTTGCGCAAACAGAGGCTGCTACTACTACATGATCAAGAAGCCCCTCGGACCGCGAAGGAAGAGGATTTGACATAGCCAAGTCACAGTTTGTGCTACCCAAACCTCCTAAATACTTATTTGTTGGATCTCTGTGGGTAGCTTGGTAAGGGATTATAATATTCTACCGAAAAAGGAGCTACATGGCAGCCCTGAAGTAATAATTCAAGGCTGAATGTAAGATAGTAGTGTCCATGTTCTTTTCCGTTGTTCCTATAGGACACCAATATACTATACCATATTGTATTATACTGTACTATATTCTACCACATTTTACCATACTATATATCATATTATACTATACTATACTAGACTGTACTATACTATGCTATGTTGCGCTCGTTATGTCCGGGGTCCAGTATAGCAGGCGCAGCTGTCAGCTCTGTAGCCTCATCACCTCCCCCTAAAAGCAATACTTGGGGGGTCAGGGGTCAGGGTTTAGGGTTTAGGGTTTAGGGTCAGGGGGGCTTTGTAAGTAGGTTAATAAGGGCAATAATTAGGATTACTATATGGGTTATAGGGGCTCTTAACCTACTTACTAAGTCCCCCTGACCCTCCAAGTAGGGTTTAGGGCTTAGGTACGTGCACGCCCCTAACAAGAACTGCACCCAACATAGTACGATGATAAGTATACTGGGGGGGTTCATATCGTAAACCCTAAACCCTAGGTGAGCAGGCTTCTTATTTGGGACCGGGGGGAATGGACAAGTTTGCTCAACAACATGTAGGTAGGATGAGACGTGTCCTTTCACAATTTCACGGCTTCACTTGAGAAACCCTTCAAGGGTGGAGGGACGAGAGGCATGAGCGGGCGGGAACACCCCGCGCAATATGAGCTGTAGTCTAAGCTCCTTGAAGCAGGTTATCTAGGGGAATTATCATGTAGGGCTCCTATTCTAGGGCTGAAAACGGGGATGTTAAGAGATTAGATTATGGCTCATATGGGTATTTGTGGGAAACGACATCCCTTCATGCTCACTATTTGGGACCTCTAAAAACTTTGACTTCCTATTATAGGGCTGAAAGAGTCCAAGCAAAGGGAAGCCGGATCTACATGGAAGTTGCCCAAAATAGGGGGACCCCAATATAGACCCCAAATATTATCATAATTACTATAGGAATCCCCAAAATGGTACCCGTGATTTTGGGAAAACCCCACATGAAGGAGGTTAACTAGCATGGCAAATCGGACAGACTTTCTAATGTAGAGCGCCGCTGACCCCACAGAGAAACAGCTGAGAAAGCTCATTGCGCAGTTGCTTCTGGGCCCGTTCACAAGAAGCAGAATCCTCGCACTCCAGCAGGCAATAGCATATCCACAGTGCCCCGGCCCATTTGCCCCAATTTGAAGCCCCAAACGGTGGACAGAGAAGACATGCCATCTCTTGAGAACGGAGGTGAAGACAGAGTCAAGAAGAGTCAAGCACGACGACTATTGCTACTACTGTTCTTAGAAATACTAGTGCTATTTTTAGTATAGGGCTCCTACTTTCGTGTCCGATTTTCCTAAGGATACAGAAGATAAGAATCACGGTGCAAGATTTTTTCCAGTATGAGAGGCGGGCTCTATGACACTTGTCAGGTACGAACTTGCCAGGCGATTTCTTCACAAGGCCAGGGGCTGGAGCAGTCCAGGCTGAGGGTAAATGTTCCCCAACAAAAGCTCAAAGCTCATGAATGCGGACCCCCGCGCACCAACCGTTTGAGTTGCTTTTAGAAACCCACGGAATCGGGAAATTCATAGACATAGAGGAACAGGAGATGAAACATGTAATTCTCATGGCCTCGGCTACCTTTTTCCCAAACCCTAAACCCGAATCCCTAAGTCCTAAACCCTCTTACCCCTCTCCCCGAACCCTAAACCCGAATCCCTAAACCCTGAACCCCGCTTCCAGCGAACCCTAAACCTCAGACCCAAGCTAAGCTCGTTGTGGAATTGGCCCCGCCTAGCCGTGGCGTTTGCGGGTTGCTCGTACCCTCGAGACCTGCATGAGTCTAGGCGAGAGAAGGGAAAGCAAAACCATTCCGTCATCCCAAGTCTTGGGTTTTGGGTTTAGGGTCCAGGGTTCTAATTCTACCTGCCACCCGTGACCTTAAATTAGCTTCAGTCTTATGGGTCACGCCATATCTGCCATGCCTATTATCAAATACTTTAAGCGGGTGACGACCGCTAGACTGTAAGCCAGTAAACCCTAAACACGAAACTTCTTGGTGGTTAGTCGGGAATGGAGGAAGGGATCCATGTAGTACCTCCCCTCCCAAACAAGTCCCAAAGGTCTGGTAGTTTTCATGTCCTTTTTGCCATGCCCTACACCCTAAATGGTACTTGGTAATTCTCTTGTCTAGTCCTTTCTTCCCTATTAGCCCGAAACTCTAAACTCTTCACCCTGCAAATCCTTAAGCCCTAAACAACAAAGGAAGGAAATGCTCACTCTCCTGTCAGGCCCTGTCCCTAGACCCAGCGTTCGCTCCCGCGTGGGTGGCTTTCGGCCGCTTGACCACATGCAGCAAGTTTGGGGGTTTAGGGTCTAGGGTTCAGGGTAGGGTTCTCGGTTTACGGTTCAGGGTTTAGGGTTCTACGTCCGGACATTCCCAAGTGTGCTTAGCATCCTAACAACTGATAGTATGAACAAGAGCCTCAGGACATCAACGCGGTGCAATAGAGGATATCATCACTGCTTACTACTAGACCCTAAACCTTAAATAGTAGCTTCCATTTTCTTATCCATTATCCCCCATAATCCTTATAAAGCCCAGAGATGGGCTCTCTCTCGGGAGCTCGGTATGTACGCAGTTGGGACTCCTCAATCTTTGGCAGAGCCAAAGGCTTCAGTCAATTTAAGGCCCAGCTTGCGAATAGGGAGTTGTGATGGAGATGCCTATACCCTAAGCCTAGCCCTGAACCCTTACTAATCCCTAAACCTTAAGCCCAAAACCCTAAAGCCTAAACCTGAAACCCTGATGGAGATTCAGGGGGCCAGGTTTGAAGGAGATAAGCAGTTGAAGAACCTTCTGCTTGGCCTTTGTAGGTGCCCCCCTTGAAGCCCAGAGTGAGTAACGCGAAAATCTGAGAGAAGCGGTCTCTGCAAAAGGATGAGCTCAAATTTTTGCGTAGCACGCACCTCGAAAAAATTATGCGTAAGCGAATAGGAGTTACTGCAGGCCATGCTTTTGCATCGCACGATGAAAGCGATCAGGCCCTCGCAGCGCCCCTCGGCTGCCATCAATGAATCAACATTGCGCGTAGGGTTTAGGGTTTAGGGTTTAGGGTTCTACAGGTGGAAATCCCACATAGCCTGAAAATCCCTAGTATACTGGATCCCACAAAGGGACCCCGTTCTTGAACCCGCCACATCATTCACACGTGTGTCCAATTCCTTGCTTCGCAAGGGGCAGATCCGGCTTTTCCACCCCAATGTGGTCTTCCTTGCTACGGTTAAGGCAATTAAGTTGAGTAACCATATTATGGGTACATAGTAGATAATCAGTTTTCCTTAGTAGAGTACCTTATTTCAAGTTCCTCAACAGCAACCCAGTGTGGTATTCGGAGCCTAAGCCCTGGACTAAATGAGGGCCATACTGGGAATTTGCAAGAGGATATGAAGGATCCTAAGAAGTGACTGTATAGGGATGTCCATAAGGCTGGTAATTAGGTGCCCGCATGATAATGGATCGAGGGCATTGCTGGTTCAACCCTCAAGGGCATGACCTTCAAGACGTTCCGCCAAATCCTAAACCTTCTACCCGGAGTCGCTTGCTGCTCGGATCAAGGTCCTAGCTTGGGCCAGTATGTTTGCTGTCCGGCCAAGTACTGTAGAAGGGAGCTTCAGCGCAACTGCAGTGCCAAACATGCTTCAAAGACATGCCCATTGCAAACTTGACAGGAAGCGCATATTTCTCCGCACAGCTGAAAGGAACCCAAGCACTTTCGAAAGCTCATTATATTCTGCTGCATTGTTTTCACTCCACACTCCTGGATTCCTGAAAATCGGGGACCCTGGAGACATGGCCCTCTCCGTGCGCGAGCGCCTGACCCATGCCACGTTTCAGATGGGGGCCTGCGCTCTCGGTGTGGGCTTGGTAGGCAGGATGGGGGAGGGTGCCAGAGGTGACTAACATGGAAGCTTCCATAATCACCAATATCACGGTTCAAGATTCCTTGTGCAATTATAGCATAGGGGGTACCCCAAATCGATCTCAAGATGATGTTGATAACTGTTTAGGCCCCGGCATTAATTAGAATCCGTGTTTCGATCTTGTGTATGAAGGATTGAGATATCAGGACAAAAGCTGTGCGACGGCCTCTAGGATTCACAGAGCTCATACATCAAAAGTTCCACGGCCAAATCCCCACCAATAATTCAACAATCCTAGCATCTCACGGTGTACCCGTTTTGTTTTCCATTATCTTTTCCATCTTTTTCTCCAATTTTGATGCTAAATACCCCTGGGCATCGGCTTGGGATCCCTAAGCCCGAAGCCCTGAACCCTAAAGCCCTGAACCTTAAACCAGGAGCCTCCAGGCTCCAGGAGATGTAGCCCTCCCCAGACCCTCAAAGGAATCTCAAAATTAGATCCCCTGGAACCATATGGGAAATTATGTTAGGATTATATGGGTGGTTGTCAAAATCATGGTCCCTTTTTGGATCCCTATTATAATACGGCACCTAATGTTTGGGGTACCCAACAAGGGACCATAATTTTGACAACCACGCATATAAGGGTGAAAATGGATCTAGAATGGGGATCTAATTCTTAGATCCTCCCAGGGGTCTGGGTCCCTTTTCAACGCTTGCCAAGAGTGATCGAATATGAAGCAGCCACTTGACATTGCTCAAGACTGCTTACAGCCAAGAGTGGTCCTCCGGCTGAACACAAAAACTCCTCACACCCGGGGATATTGCCGATTTAGGGTTTAATGTTGAGAATCTCTCCTATATTTTTCGGGCCCCGAAATCAAAACACATTATAGGGGGGCCTTGCAATCAGTGCCCTGATCCTGAAGAGGCAGGCCGCAAGACTCATTATAGGGGACCCTTTGAATAAAGGAGGTCCAACATTAAGCCCTAAACCCTAAACCCTACACACTAAACCCCTAAACCCAACATTAAGCCCTAAACCCTAAGCCCTGGCAAGGGCTGGGTCTCGGATGCCTTGCGGACCCTGTGGAGTCCTCTAAGATGCTTCTCGTCTGCAACGCCTTTCTTCGGGATGGTAGAGCTGCTAGGGTTCAAGGTTTACGGGTTTAGGGTTTATGGGGTTTTATGGGTTTAGGGTTTATGGGGTTTCATGGGTTTAGGGTTTGGGGTTTAGGGGTTTAGGGGGTTTAATGGGTTTAGGGTTTATGGGGTTTAGGGGTTTAGGGTTTATGGGGTTTAGGGGTTAGGGTTTAGGGGTGATTGTACCAATGTTGCCAGACTGTGGATACTGGAAATCCTGCATGGCCCTAAGTACCTTACACCCGTTTGGAAGTTTTTGTAGTTTCCTGAAGCCATGCAGGATCTTCAATGTCAACTGTAGTTTTGGAAAGGCGGCTGCCTTCTTGCTGCCTGGGATGAGAATGACACTTAACCCTAAACCCTTAGTAGTTTCCATTTTTATTTTCCATTATCCCAATATAACCCCAATAAAACCCTAATACAGCCCCCACGTGTGCCTCTTCAAGCTTCGGCAGAGTTGACTCAGGTTCTTGCTGCTGTCGTTTTGCAAAGCTATACCTTTAAAGGGGTTCATAGGGAGACATATGGGGATATTACAGGGATACTGCATGAATATTCCAGGCAACCTTGTTGGGGTCCCCATAATAAGGATTATAGTATTTTCGGGATGAGAACGGGGCCCCCTATTATGGGAGACTACCATAATGGGGGTACATGGAGTGTCCATATGCCAACTGCAGCTCGATACCTGTAGCGGCCAAGCAGACGCTTAAAATCAGGGAACAGCCAGCGCTTCAAACATGGATCGTCTTCATCAATGCCGCCATCAGCATCAGCTTGAGTTTAGTTGAAATTGCTTTGGGAATAAGTAAGGGGCAACTGCGCGCCACATAGGTTTGTGCCATGATGGTCCCATGTCTAGGGGCTTCCTTCACAAATCATAGAGAGAGACATGTTCGACAAGTACGGGTGTTTGTGCAGGTTCCGGAACAAAGCGGACAACTTTACTGGGAGGTACCTATCGGAGGACCACGCCCTGAATTCCCAATACCTGACCAACACCCCAACTATCGTAAGTGTTTGGTGAAACTCATGCGCATAACCAGGTTATAACCATACTTCGCCCCATAGCTATTATTGTTAAATAGCGCAGGTGCTCCGTACAAGAAAAATCAATCCCTCTCACACCTCTTTTCTGTTTCATTGTCAATTCTATTTTCCAGGTCGTCTCAATTCTTGGGGGCTACTATCCCTAACCCATACGTACTATCTCTGTACAGTCCTCACATAGCCCCCGACGCATACAACCTTATGTAACCCGATAACCTCTATTGCAATCCCTACATAAACCTTAAGCCCTGAACCCTAAGTCCAAAACCCTAAACCCCTAAACCTTTAATCCCTAAATCCTTAAATCCTAAACCCTAAACCCCATCTTTAGGGGGTAATATCTCCTTACTGCAAGGTACGGTCTGCCTTTGGAGGCCTCAAGTCCTGCGCTCCGATGGGTCCCTTGACCTGCTTCAGACACGTTTAGGGGTTTAGGGTTAGGGGTTTATAGGATGTAGGGTTGGTGACATGCTCAGCCCGGTTGCAACAAACAAAGGTTTTGAGGGTTAAGGGGTTTAGGGTTTAAGCTTTAGGGGGTTAGGGGTCAGGGTTTTAGGGTCTAGGGGTTTTAGGGGTTTCGGGTTTAGGGCTTTAGGGTTTAGCGTCTATACGGTTTGGAGTCTGCCGCTTAGTGTTTAAATCAGGGTTGATAGGGTTTAGGGTCTAGAGTTGAGGGTTTCTACTGAGCAATCAAATAGAAACTCGATTAGAAGATGACTTGGGAACTGACTTTTATCGGGCTGTATAGGGAAATGTATATAGCGCTTAAAAGTTCGAATAGGGAATGTGGAGGGATATCATACTGCGGTTGTACGAGGAATATCCAGAAGTATCATTTTGGGCTGGCACATTCTTTTAGGAGACCTCAGAGGGAAATGCTACTCCAAACTCCTAAACCCCAAACCCTCAACATGAAACCTGTCATTGAAGGTAGTTCTCAAGATGTTGAAGCGCTGTCCAGGGGGTCCCTGTTGCGAAATTACGACAAGTATCCTTCATTTTCTTGGGCACAGAATGTCCATAGGGGAACCCTGCCTGTAAACACTTTGGGGTTAAGGTTTGGGGCCTGAGCTGTAGGGTTTGGTGCAAGGCTTTACTGGGTCATGATTGAATGTGAGTGTTACAGGTTATTGTAATTGTACATAAAACTCAAGGAAGACAAAATGAGCTAAAATCTAAACTCCTAGTATCCCCCTTAGTAACCCCTATAGTAGTCCCCTATATAATCCCCTATATAACCCCCCATTAAGGAGTTTACACTATGGCTCAAATAAGGAGTATGATGAGTTTGAATATTGTCCCAACAACGGCCCAGTTGAAGGTTTGGACTTGGGGTTGACGGTTTTGGAGTTCGGGGTCTTGAAGGCGGTTAAGGGTTTAGGGTTT